>MU224948.1:1655448-1669249 GCA_018584345.1 Thuja plicata
AGCTAATTATGAGTTACCTTTTTGAACTGAAGAGGTGGGTGAAGTTACCCATGTGGACTGGAGAGATGGGTGGAGTAACCCATGTGATCTGATTGGAGTTATCTCTTTGAAGATAAATGAATATTTTGATTCATTTATTTAATTATTGTTTTCAACATGTGAGATAATTGAATTCTTTTTGATTAAGAATTTCTTTATTTGATGAAATTAAATTAATTTAATTGGAAGAATTTAATTAGTAAGTTTAAATATTTGAATTTAAACTATAGGAAATTGAGTTTAATTAATTAATTAATGGTAATTAATCAATTAAAACTAATTAATTAAATAAAATTAATTATTTAATTAATTTTGGGAATCTGATTAGATGATTTGGGGAATGAATTTAGAAGAAAATAGATGATTAATTAATGATTAAAAAACCATTAATTAATAGATGAAAATTAGTGTTTTTAATGTAAATTCGCAAACCTGTCCATTTTAGGGTGTCTACATTTGCCCCTCTTTGATGCGATGTAACTTGTCGTAGTGTGTCAAAGATTCTTTGATTTTGCCCCAGCTTGCCTCGACAGTAGTAGGTGCATTTATTCCCCCTCAACAAATTTGAGCGAAAAGTTGCGACATGAGCGTTAATTTGTTAAAACTGCAATATCTGAAACTGGGTAGCTGACGGATTTGAAAAATGGTTTAATATGCCCCTGTTATTGACTGTCAAAGTTTCTGGGGACTGGGAATAAATTTTGGAGCTCCTAGTGAAATTAGGGTTTTTGGGATCCCCTATAAATAGCCCAAAGAGCCATTCATTCTCCACATTGCAATCTTGGAGCTTTGATAATCTTGGTGAGTTTTCTTTCTAATACCTGCCTTCTTTTCTCCTATTTTCTAGCAATGGCTGGCCTTCTTGGTGTCACTCACATTTCTGACCGAGTCCAGACCTTCTGTAGATCAGCTGGCTCTAGACGTCTGGTGAGTTTTCTCGATTTGCATGTCATTAATGTATTAATTTATTACTTTTAAAAATTGCACTTTTTTGAAAAAATGTAATGTGTGCCGCAATCGATTACGATTTTGCCGCAATTGATAAGTGTGCCGCACTTATGTATGTTTAATTTTGCAATTGAAGTTTTAATGCCGCACTTGTTTATGTTTTGCAATCACCTAAAAGTACCGCATTTGCATTGCTTTATTACTGCAATTGATTTTTTAGCACTGTTTGCCTGATGTCCTTGTCTGATATCTACTTTTTCTTGCTTCTGTTACTTTCTTCAATGACTGAGACTGATATTTTTTTGATTTAATTCTATGTGCGGTTCACTGGGCGGATCTTGCGTTGTCGAGAGTCCAGACCGGCGGGCCTTGTGTATAGATTTCAGCTGACCGAGGATGAGAGGTCAGTGCTTCACGATCTTGGTTTGTACTAGCTTTGTTATATGCCTGAGATCACGATTAATAGGAGTTTGATCTCCGCTCTTGTAAAACGGTGGCATTTAGAGACTTGCACTTTCTAGTTACCCACCAGTGAGTGTACAGTGACTTTGGAGGATGTGTATCACATCCTCCAACTCCCTATCTAGGGTGAGCTTGTGGAGTATTCCACCCGCACTGGTGTTGTTGCATTGACTGAGATTTCTGGATTGCCCCAGGATCAACTCGGGCTTGCTGGTGACTGTGATATTCCATGGTCCAGATTCGGGTTGGGCCTTGACAGGCTGTCCACTTTGCTGGGCAGTTTGATATGTGGCATCTTATGCCTCGATCATTGAAAGCGTGGTTTTTCTGTCGGCTTTGGTAGTGTCTCACAGAGCATGGTTAGGGATCATACTATTTTTGCTTGGGGTCCATGCATGTTGGCCCACATGCATTTTCATATGTTATATGCGGCTTACCTTGATGGTAAGTCGCTCGGCTGCGGTGCGACCCTCTTGCAGATCTGGGCATGGGAGCATATTGTCGTGTGTCATCCTGTTGGTGCTCATGCTCTTCCAGCAGATAGGTTGTATGTCTTCATGTATGATGGAGCCATTGTTCAGACGCATATGGGTCACTTGACATATTGGCGACAATAGTTAGATATGATTCCTTATTTCATATGGAGGCCATATAGAGATTGTCCTGTCTGGGATGGAGAGGACATTCATGTCCCAATCTGTCATCAGCGGAGATACTTGATTGGTCGCGTGACCGATCATGTTCATATTATAGACTTTCACAACACTGACAGGGTGTTGCGCCAGTTTGGAGAGCAGCAGGATGTATCTAATTCATGTGCATACTTTTCTCGGAGGTCGAGGGATGTTGCTGTTTGGGGTGGTGTAGTATCACTTGATGCTGCTCACACTGAGTTTTTAGGTTTACTTCCTGTGGCATGGACCTGGCGCTCTGTCACTATAGACTTAGGTTTGTCTTGTTTCTGATTGCTTATGTACTTCCTTTCTGCTCTTTGATTCTTGCTCATATCGTGTTTTGATACTTATTTATTTATCTACTCTGGTACTAATAGTTAAA
The DNA here is from genome assembly GCA_018584345.1 of Thuja plicata. NCBI lineage: Eukaryota > Viridiplantae > Streptophyta > Pinopsida > Cupressales > Cupressaceae > Thuja > Thuja plicata. Next base: position 1,657,954 of record MU224948.1, read on the forward strand.
TTTGTCTTTTGCAGGCACTACACCCCAGTATGATGCCCATTGGTTGCAGCATCAACCGATTGCACTGTCAGATGTCTCGCGTCCTGTTGCCAGGACTATTACGAGGAGGGCCCAATGGGTACGACATGGTAGGGGAGGCCATGATGGAGGGAGAGGTGGTGGATGGGGTAGGGGAGGGAGGGATGGNGGGGGGGGAGGGATGGTGGGAGAGATGGAGGACGAGGGAGGGGAGATGATGGAGGTGATGATCCTGGTCCCGGGGGTGCTGGTGGCGGGGTTAGGACTAGTGGTGGGAGGAGTGGTGGACAGACTAGTGCTCCGCGTGTTGGATTGGGCACTATTTTAGAGGACAAGGAGGCCATGGAGGAGGAGGCACCTCAGTTGGTTCAGAGAGTATGCAGGCGGACAGTTGTTGTTTTGGCGCCTAGAGAGGAGGAGAGGGTAGTCATTAAGGATGTTGATATTAAGATTGAGGATATAGACATGGAGGCTCTAGATGAGAAAAGTGCAGAGACAGGTTCTTCTAGGGATAGTGGTAGCACTGGTAGCAGCACAGGGGAGAGCTTAGAGAGTGCTGATGATTCTTTGGTGCTTAGGCAGAGAGGAGACAAGGGATTGGGAGACAGGGAAGAGGAGGGGGACATGGACGTTGCTATGGGTGGTATGGATGATGATCCATCGGAGGTGGAGCGCCTCACTCAGTAGGTTCAGGACCTTCAGGCTTGAATTGCCTTATCTGATGCATGTGCTACTGCTTTAGAGGCCTGGGTTACAGCGGCCGAGTCCAGAGAGCGACAAGCTCGAGTTGAGGTTCACTCATTTATTGACAGTGTACAGGATGTCTCACACTGGGAGGTTCTTGACAGGTACTACAGATCTGGGCATGATGCTCAGAGGGAGATTGAGTATTGGAGACGTCACTATGTGGGCGCAGTTCCTGCAGCACAGAGGGTGCCCAATTACATAGCTTCACAAAGATCTAGCAGGGCCCAGCGATCTCAGACTAGTGGTGTTAGAGCTTCTGGTTTGTCCCAAGGACAGATTCTGACATGCCACCCCCTCGTCCACCTCATAGCGAGGGTGGGGGTAGCTCCTATTGACTTATGTATGATGTACCATTTTTGTAGTGATTCCATTGTATATACTCTAAGTAGTACCATTTTTGTATCCCAACACACTGATATTTTTTGATATATATGTTGATTACCTTCTTTGATCAGACTTGCGACCATTCATTGTATTCAGATATTTGTGATTTATATGAGATGCAGCTAGTGTTTTGATATGATGTGCAATGGTTTACTTTGCTATATGTATGATTCTACAGGATTTGGAGGTTTAGATGATGAGATGTATATGCTATATGTTTGTATTATGCATACTCATACATGAATGATTTAATTTTCATATGATATTGACATGTCATGCAGGATGGTGTAAATGAAATGCATGTTTATATGAGATGCTTATGGATGTATGTGATTTTATGATTATCATGTATGCAATTACCATTTTTTTTTCTTTTCTGATGTACTTAATGAAATGTATGTAATATACTATGCACAAAATATCTGAGTAATGCATGTGTTAGTTAGAAAGAATTTAGTTTGATAGATGTTCACTGAGATTGATCTAATAGAAAAGATGTTCTTTTTGTATTTTTTTGATACATATGATCTGATAGAAATGATGAATGTCCCAAGTCGCTGCCCCTGTTTCCAATAATTGTCATCATTGCATCTTTTTTTGTATTTTCTGATATTTTGAAAGAGCGTCGAATGATCCAGATCACATACCACCTGGATACCGCCACGACCTCTTGATAGCAGAAGGAATAGAAAGATTTGAATAGAAAGAGACCCATAGTGCACCCAAATATTGACCATCTGGGTTCAACTATGTTCCCTGTTTGAAAAGAAAGAGAGCCAAAAGCACCCAGATATTGACCATCTAGATACCGCTTGTACTCTGAATTAATCTAAAATAAATAAACCAAGATAGAACTCCTATGCATCCAAAGTCCATCTGGATAACATTGTGAGCTCTTGATTTTTGAAAGGGAAAGCCAAGCAAACAAGATAGAACTCCTACGCTCCTAGAGTCCATCTGGATAGCATCGTGAGCTCTTGTTTGCAACATAAAGGGAAAGACCATAGAAACAAAGATAGAACTCCAAAGCACTCAGAGTCCATCTGAATAGTGCTACGAGCTCTTTATTCTATAAACCAAACAAACAAAGAGAAGGAATGTCCAATTCTTTCCCAAGGTTAAGCTCAGATCGTGGAACTGTGCGGCTGCCAGATAAGTGACAGCGCCTACCGCATTTATCCTAAATCATCATGGCCCTGAAATTGAAGTGAACATTCGATAGACAACAATCAAAGAAAATAAGTCATGATCTATCATAGCTACTCTCCTCACATGGTGGATCCTGGAGTAGCGTAAGAACATAATCGCAAAATATAGACTGACATCTGACCGACTTGACTGACCTAGTCAACATTTTTGGATGGTTCCTCGATGCAGTGGATTCTCTTGATTGGCTCGACTCTTTGGATAGGCTTGATTGCTTTGATTGCTTTGATCGTGTTGGCAGCTGATCAAGCTGTGTCAGATGGGCCCAATGCTTGTTAGCAAAGCTCATGATTGTGACAATGTTGATTGATTTGATTGCTTTGATCATGTTGGCAGTTGATCAAGTTGTGTCAGATGGGCCCAATATTGGTTCACAAAGCTCATGATTGTGACAATTGATAGTTTGGCTTGGTCGCTAGTTGCTATCTAATTGAATTGATAGATTGATAAAGTCATGTCAGATGAGCCCAATGCTGATTCGCAAAGCTCATGATTGTGACATTTGATTGACTGGGTGTGATTGCCCATTGCTCTCTTGATAACCTAGTTGGTTTTATTGCTTGGGATTTTGCAATTTTTTGAATATTTTTGATGAAGATTGATTTCCTCAGGACATTTTGATCTTTTTAGGATTTTTTGATGGGTTTTCCAATTTTTAGGGATTTTTTTAGGACATTTTGAATTGTCCCCTAGTCTGGTGGACCAGTTTTAACCATGGGTAAGTGCTTGGTGCTCAGAGGGGATTATGCTGATGATATAGCTTGGGTAGTCAGTCTTACATTTGAAATCTGCGCTAGCTTTTGGAGCTCATCGATGGTGAAGCTGGATTCGAACACTCGGCGCCTATTTACCAGGTTTTCACCGAGGTACCTACTCAATAGCGCCTAATTACCAAGTTTTCACTGACAGAGTGATTTTGTTTCTCTTTACTTTTTTTCTTTTTTTCTTTTTTTGTTGTCGCCAAGGCGCCTAATTGTCAGGTTTTCACCAAGGTAACATTTTGTATTTTTTGATTTTTGGTATTTTCTAGATATGTAGATAGGTGCCTTAACCATAGAGACCTTAAGGGTAAAATCTCTTTAGGTGCATGTTGTTGATGTAGCCGGGGAGCTGATCTCCTTCTGGTGTTGCTAGTATGAATGCCCCACTCCGAGTAGAGCTGATAATAACAAATGGTCCTAGCCAGTTAGGCTCAAACTTTTCAGGTTTGACTCGCTCTGCTTGATTCTTCTAATTTTCCATGAGGACAAGATCTCCTAGCTTGAATGTTTGTGGCTTCACCTTCTTATGATAGTTTCTTCTAAGGTGATTTTGATAACCTTGTAAGTGGTCAAAGGCATGTTGTCTTCTTTCATCTAGTAACTCTAGTTCACTGAGCCTTGCTACTCTGTAGTCTTCATCTGTGATCAGGTTCTTCAATGATATCCTTAGGGATGGGATTTCCACTTTGAGGGGTAATACTACCTTTGATCCATAGACTAGGGAGAAAGGAGTGGCTTCTGTAGGTGTTCTCACACTAGTTCTGTATGCCCATAGTGCAGGACTAAGCTGTAAATGCCAGTCTCGCCCTGATTCATTCACTATTTTCTTCAAGATTTTCAAGATTGTCTTGTTTGTAGCTTCGGCTTGGTCGTTCCCTTGAGGGCAGTAAAATGAGGAGAACCCTTGTTTGATGTGGAATTGTTCGCATAGGTCTTCAACATCCTTGTTCTAGAAAGGTGTATGAACATTGCTATTTGCTTTCTAGTGATGTAAGTGAGGGGAATTTCTTCCACCCACTTGGTGAAGTACTCCGTTGCTGCTATGATGTACTTGTGTCCATTTGCTGAAGAAGGTGTAATTTTGCCCACTGGGTCAAATCCCCACATTGAAAATGGCAATGGTGATGTGATAGGATTTAGTTACTAGGCCGGTGCATGGATGAGGTCTTCGTGAATTTGACACTGCCTGCACCTTTGAACATGTTTGTGTGCATTTGTCTCTATTGTGGGCCAATAGTATCCCATGCGGATGATCTTCTTAGCTAAGTTGTTGCTACCTCTGTGGGTTCCACAAATTCCTTCATGTACCTCATACAAAGCTTTCTGGGATTCCATGGAAGTGAGACATCGTAGTAACATTCCATCTAGACTTCATCAATATAAAGTAGTTGAGAGGATGGTATACCTAGAGGCTTGGCGGATGAGGGATTTTCTCTGGTTTCTAGACAAGTTGGGAGGTAAGACATTGTTTTGGAGATAGTTATAGACATCTTGGTACCATGGGGATTCAAGACCAACAAGGACACATGTTGATTCCATGATATATGCCTGATGTGAGGGCACCAAGAGTTGCTCCACTAAAAACTGGAAGTTTGTTTTGTTACCTGGCATATCAATCAATGATGCTATGGTAGCCATCGCATCTGCAGCTTTGTTTTGTGCTCTTGGGACTTGCTTGAAGAAGATGTAATGGAACTTGGTGCGCAGTTGTTCCATCTATGCTCTATGGTATGAGATTCTCACCTTTGGTCATATAATCATTATTGACTTGACTGATGACCAACTATGAATCGCCAAAAACTTTAAGGTTCTTGATTCTTCATTGAATTGCTATCTTTAGACTGATGACCAGTGCTTCATATTCTGCTATGTTGTCGGTGCATGGGAAGTTAAGTCTGAAAGACTTTGGAATTGTATCATGATCTAGAGTGATAAGCACTATCCCTGCCCCTGCACCATGGTTCGTACATGATCCATCAAAATAAAGTTGCCATACCTCGATCGCCGGTTGTAGTGTCATGATAGATTCCTCAGGAAAGTTAGAAATAATAGGTTGGTGGTCTTGAATTGGGGCCTCTGCTAGTTGATCTGCAATCACTTGTCCTTTGATGGCCTTTTTGTCTACGTACTCAATGTCAAACTCACTTAAGATCATTACCCACTTTGCCAGTCGTCCAGTGAGCATTGCTTTGCTTAGGAGGTACTTTAGAGGATCAATATGTGTGATCAATTTTGTTTAGTGACTCAACATATAATTTCTTAGCTTCTGGGAAGCGAAAAAAATTGCAAGGCATGACTTCTCAATTGGCGTATAGTTTAGCTCATATCCAACCAAAGTCCTGCTTAGATAGTAGATGACCCTCTCTTTTCCTGCATCATCATGTTGTGCCAAGAGTACATCTAACGTTAATTCTGTTGCTAAGATATATAGAAGCAATGGTCTACCTTGTACTGGTGGTACCAATATAAGAGACTTGAGAAGGTAGTCTTTGAATATCTAAAATGCCTATTCGCATTGCTTTGTCCATATGAATTTGATGTCTTTATGCAATAGCTATTGGAATGGGTGGCACTTATCTGCTAGTTGAGCGATGAAGCATCTGATCGAATGGAGCCTTCCTTGTAACCCTCTTAGCTATCTCAGGTTTGATGGTGGAGGCATGTCCAATATTGCTTTGACCTTTGCTAGGTCCACTTCGATTCCTCTATGTGATACTATGAACCCCAGTAATTTTCTCGTTGTGACATCGAATGCACACTTCTTTGGGTTTAGACAGACTTTAAATTCCTGCATTCTGTCAAAGATGGGTCCCAAAACTTATAGATGATCCTTTCAAAGTATTGAATTGGCTAGTATGTCGTCCACATAGTCTTCCATTGTTTTGTGGATGAGATCATGAAATATAGTTGTCATAGCCCTTTGATATGTCACTCCGGCATTCTTTAAACCAAACGGCATGACATTCCAACAATATGTTCCCCAAGGACATGTGAAAGCTATTTTGTGTTGGTCCTCTGGTGCGATCCTTATTTGATTGTAACCTAAAAATACATCCATGAGTGATAGCATTTGATGTCCCGCAGTTAGATCTACTATCATATCAATGTTTGGTAAAGGAAAGTCATCCTTTGGACAAGCTATGTTGAGATCTCTGAAGTATGTGCAAATTCGTATCTGACCACTGTGCTTTGTAACTGGTACCAGATTAGATATCCAATCCGCATATGGTATAGGTCTTATGAACTTAGCATCTAGGAGCTTTTTCAACTCTGCCTTGACTAGCAATGCAACATGGGGATGCATCTTTCTCAGCTTCTTCTTGACAGGTTTGGCGTTGGGTAGCAACGGGAGATGGTGTAGTACTAGCTCTGGTTCTAACCCTGGCATATCTGAGTAGGACCATGCAAAGTTGATCATCCTTACTTTGAAGAAACTGATGAACTATTCTCTCTCCTCAGGGATGAGTGATTTTGCCAAGTATATGTTCTTTGGGTTTTTTGTCATCTCCCAAATTGACTTCCTCTGTTTCTTTTGCTAGTAACACTAGTTTCTCCTTTGTTAAGGGGAGGAGTTCCTTCTTTACATCTTCTAGCGCCTCACTAAGGTTTTCTATAGAAGATACATCTTCTTTTAGCTTATTATCATTCTTTTGTTCTTTTTTCTTTTGTGGAATGGAAAGAGGAGCTTCCTCCCTGAAATATGCTGCTATATCAAGGTTAATGGAGAAGCCTTCCTTGTGGTCTTCTGATGGAATTCCTTCCCTTAGTCCCATGAAATGAGCTATTGCCTCATCATTCTCAAAGGCATCTAGATCGGGTGGTCTTGTTGATCCCACTCTATGAGCTCAGGGTGTACAAGACAGATACTTTCATGATTGTTTGGCTCTGGTTGACTGAAAGGGACTATTGATATGGTTCCTACAAAATTGGACTGTGATGTGGATGCACCACTTGAGGTCTGATAAATGACTTGTTTGTCTATGCAGGGTTGTTCGGTAATGGTCAATTGGTCAAATAGGTCTGCTATATTTATGATAATGTCTGCCCGAGGGGAATAATATGGGATCGACGGTTCAGATTCATGAAGGGATCTCCACTCATACTCGTGGGAGTTAGTCTCAATAGAATGCTCATCATATGTCTCACTTCCTTGGTTATCATTGATTTATATGTGTAGGTTTATTTGGGATTGTGTGGTTCCCTCTTCGGCGGGCAACAACCATGCTAATATGTTTCTTATTAAGACATGCTTTGTGTTGTGCTCCCGGTGCATCTCTGCTATTTGTTCCTGATTAACTTGAATGTCTTGAATTACAAGACTGGTGCTTTGTTGTCCATAGACCAACCCTCTCATGTTTCTCTGGGTTGGTGGGAGAGGCAATTCAAATATGCCTTGTTGCCTTGCCCCCAGCCCGGTTGTACCATCATACCCAAATCTTTGTATCATTGTGTAACCATTACCATAGTTTGACAAGGGTAGTGGTGGTCGGATTGTCTCAGGGGTATCTTGGTATAACCAGGTATTGATGTCTTGTTCATAAAGGATTTTCTTCTGCTATGTCTCCCCATCGGACAAAGGTTGTGGGTGGACATATGAATAGAACAGGCTACGGAGTTTCTATTGCAATAACAGGTTGTGGAATGCCATGAGTTCTTGGGCTTTGAGGCATGTGCATGATGGTAAAAGCCTCTTCATATCTGTATTCACCACAACCCTTGTCCGTGATGGATATCTTGCCTACTTTTTGTGTGATATCTTTAAGATTTGAATCTGAAGAGGAGGGAATACTTGCGTCCTGGTTAATGACTATCTTTCCTGCTGCCCGTGTGACATCCTTGGGATTCAAATCTGAAGAGGATGGGATTCTTGCATCTTGGTTTGATGGTACCTGGTTATCAGTGTTGATTTGGACCGCATTACAATATTGGAAAGGATTGGGATCTACCTCTATGATGATCTCCTCTCCCTAGTGTGGGAACTTGATGCATTGATGGTATGTCAAAGGTACAGCTTGCATTTCATGTATCCAAGGTCTCCCTAGTAGCATGTTGTATCCCAACTCAAGGTCTAAGATTTGGAAGGGAGTGTTTTTTACCACAGGACCAATATGAACAAGTAGAATGATTATACCTTTAGAGGACCTTTCCTCTTCATCATAAGCTCTAATATTTATCCTCCTTATGACATCAATGCTTGATTTTGAATATCCTAGTTGCTTGATTAACTTTAGAGTACAAATGTTTAGCCTAGCTCCACCATCAACAAGGACCCTACGGATAGCGCTTTTGTGGACCTAGACAAGTAAGTGCAGAGGATCATTATGAAGGGGTTTATGCGGCGGCACATCATGGTCTGTGAATGTGGCATGTTTGTTAGCAGTTATATGGTTGACCATCATTTGGAAGCTCTCGGGTGTTATGTCCCTTGGGAAAATTGCATTCTGAAGGGCTTGGTCAAGTGCCAGTTTATGCTATGGAGATATGCGCAATAGGTCAAACATGGAGATCTGGGCAGGCGTGCGTTTTAGCTGGTCCACTATGCTTGTTTGTGGATTTGAGTTTGCTTTAGGATTGGCAGAGACAGTAGGTGAGGATGGTAATCCTTGCAAGATGACTCTGGCGTGATGCGTTGTTACAGCACAATTTTTACCTTGGTCTTTGATAGTGATTGTAGCCACATGGCTATCTGAAGGATTGAGGCAATTTATAACATTATCACTGTTGGCATACACATAGTTAACTTGTTTTGCTTGTCCACCAGACCCGGAGGCTTTTCCTTTGTTGTGATCATGAAAGGTATCGTTGAAAATAGTGTGATCAGTTATGCCTTTGGTTTGGGTATTTGTCACATCGATGACCCATGTGTCAATCAGATCTTGGATAGCATATTTCAATCGGTAACAGTTAGCTATTTTATGCCCTTTCACCCGATGAAACTCGCAGAAATCTTTGTCATTATACCACCTCGGTTTGTTTTCATCTTGTTCAAATTCCTTGATTTCTGGGAGAGTGATAGTGTTTGATTGGATCAACTTGCGTAAAGCTGATTCTATTGGCTCTCCCAATGGTGTGAAATCTTGTTGCTGGAATTGAAACCATGGTCGACGTTGATTCTGTTGTTGACTATTTGACACAACAGCTGCTTGTATAAGAGGAGGTTGGTATTGGGTGTATGCTTGTTGAGTGGGCCCTGTGGGTTTTTGGTTGGCCACAGGTGCGCCTTGCAATGACACCTTGGGTTGCACATAGTTGATTGCCTTCACATCAATGACGCCATCGCTAGTGACATTTTTGTTTTTGTTCCACCACTTAGCTTTGTTTGTTGCATTTTTGTTTGTATTCGTTTGTGTGGGATCTACAAGGATTCCTTGTTTGAATAAGTTTTACTCACAACAAACTCCTCTTTCGATGAGTTGTGTGAAGTTCGGAGCTAACTGTAACTCTATTGTGAATGACATGTCTAGAAATAGATTGTCAACAAACATGACTATTAAGTCTTGTTCGGGCACATCATATGTTATGCGGTTTGTTGTATTCCTCCATCTCTGTAGGAATTTCACAAAAGACTCTCCATCCTTATGTTTGATGTCGCAAAGGTCCTTGATGCTGACCTTGCGCTTGATGTTATGATGGAAGTGAGCTATGAACTTTTCAGCCAATTCTCCCCAAGACTAAATTCCACGAGGTAGATGCGAGAACCATTCCATTGCTAGTCCGGCCAAGCTTTGTGGGAACAATCGCATTAGATATGTCTCATCATGGGAGAATTCGATGCAACTAGCAAAAAACTCTCGGATATGTTCAATAGGGTTGGTATTGCCCCTATATTTGTCAAATTTCGGTACCGAGAAGTGATTTGGGAACGGAGACATGTGAAGAGAATGGTCAAAGGGGTATGGGTATAAATCCTCTGTGGTATAGGATTTAGTTTTCCCCTGATTTTGCATATCCATCATTTGGGTTTGAAGGGTTAGCATTTGTTGCATTAATGTGTCTATTTGATATTGAGGCTGGTGTGTGTGGACATTCCTTTGTGTTGTGGTGGGTATGAGGCTGCGCCTCTGTGTCCCTTTAGTAGGAACATAGGATTTCATCCTAGGGACTTGATATTGATTTCCCACTGAGTAATTTATAAATTGAGGGACATGAGTAGCCCATGGCGGGTTTTGATGTGTTTGCTATTGTGATTGAAACTGGGGTTGATAGTATTGGGGTTGGTATTACTGCTGCTGAGGTTGGGGTTGAAACTGGGGTTGTTTTCGTTGAGGTTGGTTTTGAGGCAACTGAAGCTGGGGTTGCTGTTGTGGTGGTTGGTTTTGAGGCAACTAAAGTTGGGGTTGCTGTTGCAGGGGTTGAAACTGAGGCAAATGAAGCTGGGGTTGTTGTTGTAGAGGTTGGATTGGTGTCAACATGGGCAAAGATGTAGCCTTGGGTGGGCCTTGACTGTAAGTCATTCCTATAGAGATGGATCCCTACGGGCATGAGGTGTTGATCCCAAGACTAGTGTGAATTGACTGTAGCAGCGACATAGTTTTAGAACAGTTGGTGTTTGGTGGGATGGAAGGCATAGCATGAGAGCTTGATTGTCCTGGCCATGAGACCAAAGGTGGAGGCATACTAGTGACCATGGGTGCACTTAGTTGCCAGCCTATCATGCCTTGAGTAGAAGATGTGTTGGCCTGGGTTGGGTCATTGGTTTGATTAGATATAGTCTACGCCAATGTGGGTAAAACCAATGGTGGAAATATTGGAGACACAACAGGTAACATCTTAGGAGTTTGAGTAGTGTTTTGACCTACGAGAGGGTTTTCAGGCCATATAGTCGATACACTGAATTCAATGGGGAGTTTGACTCCCTTCTTTATTAGCATGGCCAAGTAAAGTTCAGGGTTCCTCTCTACAACAATGTCAACTACTTTCGCGGAGTAAGCATCTTGCTCCACATCTTCAAGTTCTTCTTCTGTGATATCTTGAAAAAAGGCTACCTCACGGGGCTGTTCAATGAATAGAGCATAATTAGTGTTCATGAAGGGATCGTTCTCTTGCTCTGTTACCCAAGTGGGGAAACGGTTGATATATGACTCATCAGGTTGAGTTCTAGCCTTAGACCTTGTGTAAGGTCCTCCATGAGGTGTTTGAGACATAGTGTGGTCCAGGTTTTGTAACTAAAACAAGTGATA
>MU224948.1:1672250-1698629 GCA_018584345.1 Thuja plicata
TGGACTGGAGAGATGGGTGGAGTAACCCATGTGATCTGATTGGAGTTATCTCTTTGAAGATAAATGAATATTTTAATTCATTTATTTAATTATTGTTTTCAACATGTGAGATAATTGAATTCTTTTTGATTAAGAATTGCTTTATTTGATGAAATTAAATTAATTTAATTGGAAGAAATTAATTAGTAAGTTTAAATATTTGAATTTAAACTATAGGAAATTGAGTTTAATTAATTAATTAATGGTAATTAATCAATTAAAGCTAATTAATTAAATAAAATTAATTATTTAATTAATTTTGGGAATCTGATTAGATGATTTGGGGAATGAATTTAGAAGAAAATAGATGATTAATTAATGATTAAAAAACCATTAATTAATAGATGAAAATTAGTGTTTTTAATGTAAAGTCGCAAGCCTGTCCATTTTAGGGTGTCTACAGTTTGAGGGTCTTTACTAGATCATTTTTCGTGTATTTGGAAAGCATTTTCAAGTCCACCCCATCCAATTTGTTCACTACCTCTTCCCCCAATATGGAAGCCAATGCCTCTTTTTCTTTGTCAGACTCATCTCCCTATATATATATATATATATAATATATATAATATATATATATATATATAACAAATAAATTTCTTATTTTAAATTTAGAAATAAAAAACTAAAAGCTAAAAACCAAACAAACAATGGAAACATTTACAAATATATAAATTGACAATGTATTACCTCATTATGGCTAGAGTCTGCTCCCTTCCCTCTATTGCTCGACATTTTGAGGTGACCTAGGGGAAATTATTTTTGTTCAGTTTGTGGAGGAAAACAAAGTACACATTGCGAGATATGAAAGTTTTCATCCACTTTGTGGTATGAAAGCAAGCCAACAAACAAAGAAATTAATAGAAATTGGCGATTTAAAAGAAATGGGCGATTAATGAGCAAGCTTTACCTTGATGAATGATTTTAATGACATCCAAGAGACCAAACAAACTAAGGGACCAAAGGCCACAACCTTAAGAAATTTCCATTTTCGATCTTCTGTTATGAATTTTACACAAAAAAACCAACAGTTTGGTTGATCTTATCTTCTTCAAATAAATGGTACATGTTGTTAGCCTTCAAGATGATTTCATAATGAGCCCTAATATTGTCATAAGTTGCACGTTTTGTGAGAAAGTGTGATTCATTGGAACCCTGTGATGGAATGAATAATGCAAAAATAAGACCGCCAAATAACCCATATCAACCAAAGCTTGACCATTTTCTACTAGATGGCATCCCTTTTCTACACTCTATTACTAAAAATTGTATCTAAATATCTTTATATGGATGAGAATTGAACCAAAAGGCAAAAGATACCTAGTTTTCATGATTAACACGAAATCAGGAGTTCAATTTCTATCCATGTCCCAAAAAATTTAAACCAGGCGAGCGACCAAACTGAAAACTATAAGATCAACAAGAGAAACCTAACAAATGAAAAACAAGTGAAATAGAAAATCAGAGCAACATATGACAGTAAGTTTAACGCGAGCGAAATTTTTAAATTTTTTTTTTTTAAAAAAATTCATTAGTGGGCGCTATAGTGAATGTTTCCAGCGAATTTAATGCAATTATATGAAATTTGAAAATATAAAATATTTAATGCCGCAGTGGTTTGTCTTGTTTAACGACATAGTTGTTGACGCCGACTTTGACCCATAAATGTAATTTATTTGGGGTGCTAAAGTCGGCATTACGTTCGCCTATTTTGGCACCGATTTTAAACCTAAAATGGAGCATGTTTGGGAGTGCCAAACGTGGTGTAAAGTGTGCCTAATTCAATGCGTGATTTTGATTTAAATTTGTGGTCATCTTGTAATCATAAGATTTGAGCTCTAGTTTGTTTTAGGATTATAAATTGATTTTTATTTGATTTTATTTTTCTTTAAATTTTGTGGACGGTTGGGATTATCTTTATTGTAGAGTTCAATTTGGTTTAATATTAGGGATAGGATTCGATTTGGTTTAATGTTCAATTATGTTTAGGGTTATAATTCAATTTATTTTATTGTTACAATTAGCATTTAATTTGGTTTAGTGTTAGTTTTAGTTTATAATTTGGTTTATAATCAGGGTTCAATTTGGTTTATTGTTATCTTTAGGGTATAATTTAGTTTAGGATTAGGGTTCAATTTGGTTTAATGTTCAATTAGGTTTTCAATCATCGTTCTATTTAGCTATCTTATCATTAGAGTTAAGGTTTTTTAGGATTTGGGTTTAATTTACTTTGGATTAATGGTTTAATTTGTTTTATGATATAATTAGGTTTAGGTTTAGGGTTAAATTTAGTTTAGTGTTAGGTTTCAATTAGCTTTAATGTATGGGGTCAATCTAGTGTAGGTTTAGGATTACATTTTATAAGGTTTAAATGATTAAGGTTAAATTTGGTTTACTGGTAGGGATGGGGTTAGAGTTAGAGGTTAAAATAAGGTTTAGTACTTAGTTAGATTTAATTAGGGTTTTATTTTATTTTACGAGCTTCCTTACTGGAAGGATCTATTAATATATCACCTATTAGATCCTATGCACATCTTCAAAAATGTCCCAAATACTATATTTTCACATATACAAGGAAAAGAGAAGTACACCTTGTCTTTGAGGAGAGATATTTCTCTTTCGCATGCCAAAATTGATAGAAAATATTTGTGGCCAAACATGAAAAATGAAACATATGGAGAAGCTCCATGTATTTTGAAAAAAAAGAGAGCTAGACCAGCTAAAAATGTCATTCATTCAATAAGGACACCTACTGGCTATGGGTCATCATTGGCTAAAGCTTTTACAGTTGATGGACATATCACAAGATTCAAAACACATGATTTTCATGATTTTATGAAGGTATTATATATCATCATTTAACATTTTTTGGTAGCATTGATTAAGTACTAAATATATTTTGATATTTTGTTGTGTGGGAAAAAATTACTAATGACTTTTTCATAAATGTGTTTGATAGCATATCATGCCATGGGAAATTAGGGGGGATTCGTGTCTTACAATTGACTTATGGAATGCAATAAGTCAATTGTCATCTTTTACAAGGTATGTGGTTATATGAAATGTTCACGTGTGAGAGACATAGAGATATTATATTGTATTTTAATTCTTCACTAAAGGTCCATACTAATCTACTATTCTTATATTAGTTGGGTGACCTCCAAGGAGATCCACGAATGTGAAGTACAAAAATGGAAGAAGGAAATTGCAGAAATTGTATGTGTATTTGAGAAGGAGCTCCCTACAGGTTTCATGGACCTACAAGTCCATTTACCTATACACCTAGTTGATGACATTGAATTGGAGGGTGTCGTATCAATGAGGTGGATGCTTTTCTTTGAAAGGTATATCAAAACTCTAAAAAGACATGTCCAACAAAAGGCACATCCAAAGGGTTGCATGGTTGAAGGTTATGTATTGAATAAACTATTTTTCTTCCCGTGTGAATTCCTTGGTAAGGATTTTGAAGATGGACCACTCTTCTAGGATGAAGAACGAGCATCAGATATTATTGATAGAGAAAAACCACAATCTAATGGTGTTCAAGTAGAAATTAGTAAGTAGATTCATGATCAATGTGGTTGTTTTCCTTGCAATCATTAATTTAGTCTGTAATTTTTTTTGTCAAATTAACAACATGACATTTGGAGTTTGAAATAAACATGTTAAGATGATGATGATGTAGGTCAAGATGAGGATGAAGATAATATTAAATACTTGACAAAACATATGAAAATTGACAATGATACACTAGATGACATTGTAGCAAACAATAATGTAAATGGCCAAGACTTTTAAATTTTCAGAATGATTTGTGATCCATGTTTAAAAAATAATGATTATTACGATAAAAAATTTAAATGCTTAATTAATATTATATGTGTCGATACAAATTACCTATTGCAATATCCTTAAATTATTCAGTCTTTGGTATAAATTGTTGGCATAAAAAATAGGATTACTTCGATGCTTCTTCGTTCATTTTGTATCAACATATGTTGGTGAAGATACAAAAGTCAACAAAATATTAATGCATGTAACTCACAATTATTTAAATAAGAAGGTTTGTTAACTTTGTTGAATAAGCATTGTGATTACATACTAATGTAGCTAAAATTATTCTTCAATAAATTGAGAACTGGAAATTACAATATCTATAGTTCTAACCCCCTGAGAAAGGGTATATGAACCTTATTTATAGAAATAAAACTCCTAACTATTCCTAACTAATGAAAATTCCACTCCCTAGACAGTAGGATGACGTAATTTATCACAACATGAGAAAAGGAAGGGGAGCTGTGCTCCAAATAAGAAACAATAAAATTGTTTTCACTGCAGAGGAAATCTAGCATAACTAACCTCCCTAGAAGTACTCTACTCCAAGAATGAACACTAAAGTATCATTATTTTACTTCATGATCTGTAGTTAATCAGTTGTTGAATCTTTCAAGGTTCATCTTTTTGGACTTTGTCTCCAACCGGTTAGCTATTATGAACTTCCTCATTGCAAGGCTTTTGACTGATGATATTTATTCCTGCATTGTGACATTAGTGTGTACAAAACATAGGCATATCCATTTCACTTCAAAATAACCATTTATCTAACCACATTCAAGATTAATATGAATAATTCACAAGTCATCTTTCATTATTTAGCCAAAAAGGAAGTATACGTTAAAGTTCATAACCACTTAACAAGTTCAGGAAAACAACAGAAAGTCAGAAATATCCATTTCACTTAAGAATAACCATTTATCTAACTACATACAAGATTAATATGTATAAATCACATAGCAAAGTTCACATATCATATTTCATCATTTCTCCAAAAAATAAGTATAAGGATATGTGTAATTCATAACCACTTAAAAAGTTTAGGAAGACAACAAAAAGTTAGCATAGAAACATCATAAACAAGGTCTTTAAACCTTATAACAATGTCTAGAAACACCTGACAGAACCATTAAAAATATGAAAGACATACACAGAACAGAGCCATTGGAAAACAAGAGCCATTGATGACAAAAGTGTAGGCCTTTGCACAATGCACAGAAAATATGACAAACACTACATCATGCCATCTGTTGCATTTCTTTCAACAATAAATCATTTCATCTTTTGATATGTTTTCATACCATTGATCAAGCACATTTGTGTTTAACTTGTTGAGTTGTCTGACTGAATAGTCTAGCTCGTACAATATGTTTACCTGAGTAAAAAAAGTTGACTGTATATTTTCCATGCCATGTGTGGCTTTATCCAGTGCAAGGAATAGAACATAACTATCAAATTTTGCCTTCCATTATTCTTCTGACTTATCTTCACCATTGTCCTTGATAAAAGGAGGGGGATTCAAACTCATAATGACATTAAATCTATTGTAGGCTTTTTGGATTTGCAGATGATACATGTGATGTTGCAATAGAAACTCACCTATCTTGAGGATTTTATCATTAGTCTCCTTAAAGAGCTCTGCACATTGAGAATTGTTCTTGCAATGTTCATTAAGAGGTTGCATAATTAAAAACAACCTACACAACCGCTTATTCACAAAATTTAGTCCGAACTCCACTTTGGTCTACATAGAAATGACCTTGATGATAGCCTGATATGTAGCCCACATCACATGAAAATGGGGATGCATTTTTCTAAACTTTTTCTTAATCAAGTCTCGAGCTTGCTTAAAATTTGTGAGATTCACCTCTTTCTTTAAGGAGACATTTTGTGTTGTGCAAGAAATAATTGTCTCTTTGCTTCTTCTCTCCTTTCCCTCTCCAATTTTAATTTAGTCTTTTACAAATAGATGTTTTCATCAACTTCTAATGGGAGACCTTGTCCCGTAGTGGTCTAGACCCAAGACCGTTTATCTCCATTATCCTGCTTTACAGATTTTTTTATCAAATTATTTTGCTTTTCAACCTTTTCTTTGTTGAAAAGAGCAACATCAACATTAAAATAGGCCACTGCATCTGAAGTAACATCCCCTAGCCTGTACATAATAAACTGCCCAAGGATGTCTTATGGATTCTCAATGATAATTGGCTTTTTACTAGCTAGATACAAGGCCTAGATGGTAAGGGTATTATCATTTGGTCTAAATTCAGACGCATAACACAACCTATCCATCCCTTGATCATTGATTGTGAAATCCACATCTTTGTATCTACTTAACTTATCAAACTCAATGCAAGTGGAGATGTCTACACATGGGAGAAATAAACAACCAACTTCTCTTAATATTTTTCCTCCCATCCTTTGGGGTCATTATTTCTATCTCTTTCTTGACATTTTGCCAAAAGGTATCTGTGGCCTCCTTTCTCATTTCATAATTAGTAATATCCAACTTCTCTGCTAATTCCTTGCCTTTTCTATCATAAACAAACATTCTGAATTTGTTAGATTTGACAAAGTCATCAACACTCATTAATTTCTTAGGAACTTTTTTCCTCACATATTAAGTTAAGTACTCTACAATCTAGAAAATGTCATCATTGTCACCAGTCATGGGCTGGTAGGGCTCAAGTTGAGTGTCTTGCAACACTTCCCCATCTTCCTTCCCCCTACTATAATTCCAATATCTTGTGAAATAGCCAAGGTGGCTAATAGTGCAGGTGACTTCCTATCAAGAAGCATAATAGTGTCTGGACCTCCAATTCCACTAGTTGTAGGTACTTGGATAATTGCAGAAACAACTTCAGCCTCATTTAGTAACACCTTTTCAGGTTGGATAAACAACTCCAATATCTTTATCCTATTAAACTAGTTAGGGAATGCTCCTAGGTAATCAAAAAATTCCCTTGCTCTCCTTTGTTCAACTTCCTGCACCATGTTGTATAGTGCAACCTTGTTGCAACTCTCCTCATAGGATGAGAAATTCCTCCAGAGTTCCTCCTTTTTTAGGAAAGAGAAGTGATATGATCCTAAGGTAGCATCTTTCTTTGTAGAGTCATAGTATCCCTCAGAATCAAATGGTCTGGCCTCTAGCCCTTTAGGCATATTATATGTTTCGAGAAATTTGATAACCTCTTCATACCCCTCCAAACCATTAATCTCAAATATCCAATTTTGAGATGTGAAGGGAGGATTGAAGCTTTGTTATTTTTCCTAAAAATGTTAGTGGCCTCAAACATTTGCCAAGTGAATTCCAAAATTTCTAATCTTCCTGGAACAATGTGGGGTAGGACATGAACTTTACCCTCAAATCCATAGACCCTCGTGTATGAATATCTCCTCATTAGGTACCAATCTGCCCAATTGTAATTTAATTTATGTGCATCACCTTTTTCTTTTGGCCTTAAAAACTTCATTATTTAGGGGGGCATCCTGGGGGGAGCTTTGGGGCCTATAATATCATATAGTCTTCTAACAAAGTACACTTTAAAGTGTATGTATTGAGCATTTTTGTACTCACAGTCCCAGACATTGGTCCATGATTGAACAAGCTTAGTGCTCCCAAATTTATCTAGAGGGTGCATATGAAGTTCACTGCTCCATAATTTAAATTGATTTCCTTTAGATAGAAGCATATGCAACAATAATGAATACCATTTAAATTTAACCACCAACTCATTCTATTTAATTATACATAATGACCGATACATTTGTTTAGCCACATAATGCGGGTAATCAAATGGCCTATTTATATTTATATTTTGGATAACACAGGCCAAAATAGTCACTTCCTCTTACATTTTATCATCTCCCTTGTATCCAAACACCTAACACTAAGAATAATAGGTTATCCTGTGGTATCTATGAAACAATTACACACTGTAGGGTGGAGCCTCAAAACTTGTGAACTTGTTTGGCTCACCATTAACCCTAGGCATATGAATTGGCAGCCATAATGTCCTATACATTCCATCACATCTCATACTCTTTCTTGAGGGGAGCTAGGTTAATGTTCACATTGTAATTAGCACCATCCTTTATGTCGAAGGTATTTCAAACTGCATCCTTATTGATAGTTAGCAGAGTTCCATGTGCATCTTCAATTGACCTGGTTGTACTATTATAACATCTAGCTAAAGTCCTAATCAAGTCTATATTGATGAAAACATTAGGGACTACCAAATTTTCTAACGCCAACTTCCAAGGACTAGGTTGATGACATTAAGTTTTTCCATTAGTATAATTAGAGGGAAAAACATGATGAAGGTCATCAGTATAAGCATAACTGGCGGACAACAAGCATACCCGACAGGACAAAATGTCTAACGTAAAAATACTAAGTATAGAAATTACCGACAACAAGCATAACTGACGATACAATTTTGAGAACATCATTGACGAAGCAGAAAAGGCATACTCGATGGAAAGTTCAAGTAAGGAACACCGACAAAGAAGAAAATTGACAGACTGACAGAGCAGCCCGACCATCAGAACCGACAGTTAGTTAAAGAACCCGCAAAAAGTGGATCTGATTTTTACACGTCAGATAAAGCAATGTAATTCTATTTATAGAGTTTTTATTTGTTTTAAATCTTAAATTAAGGGTGAAGCAAGCATATTTTAAATGTTTTAAAGCATCCTAACGGATCTAAAACATATCTAACTAAAGATCAAGGTCAAGTTGTAAACCTTGGATCTAGAGTTAATTTGAAAAGCGTGAATCAAGAATAGAGCTAGAAACTAGTATAAATAGATGTTCCATCATTTGTAATAAAAAAAAGGAGACTTGTAATCATTTGAATAATGATAGTAGCTATGGAGAGCATCTAAGCAGAAGAAGAGAATTCATGCAAAGTACAGAAACAGATCACAACAGTTATCAAGAACACAAAAAATCTCAGTTATCAAGAACACAGAAAGGCTACCGACGAGCAGAGACAAGGTATTACTCAATCACTCAAGGTGATTACATACATACATTGTAAGCTATACAGGATTTGTTATCATAAATTATAGATTTCACTCACTATCAGGTCAACATTTATATTGTAGTTGCATTCTAACAAGTGCATCACAACAGAAATCCTTTTGTAGAAGGTGGACTTAATAGTTCTTTGATAAATCTCTTAATAGAGTGCACACCTAACGATGTTACTAAAGCTTCAAACGAAGTAGATCCTAACAGGTCTCCACTCTAATACTCTTAATAGGGTAGATCATTAGAAGTGATCATTTTTAAGCCTTTACCGACTCCCTTCTTATTTGCAGATAGTGAAGTTTTGTGGGTAGACATCCCCACCCCAGTTTTTACTTCCTAACAGGAGTTTTCTATGATATCATATCATGTGTTATGTGTTATTTGTTTTCATGAATGTTTCTTGAATGTCTATACATATAAATAACTTATATTATGATCACACATACATAATCAAAGATGAACATATAGACAGGTATATACAAATTTGATGACACAAAGGTTAATGGGCCAATCACATAAAAAGTTTTAGAGGTACTAATTCTCCCCTCCCCTCTCAGTACATCATTCCAATAATTCCAACAATTGGTATCAAAGCTAAGTCTCTTTCTTGAAAATCTTAAAGACTTAAAGAGGAAAGATCCACACGATGGAAAAGTAAAGACTAGACAAGACTATTTAGAATGAGCAATTGCAAATTTAGATTTACTATGAGCAGTATAAAGAGGTGAGAGTAAGCATGAGAAAGTTGCTTGATGAAAGAAAGATCATGGAAACTAGGCTAAATGAAAAATATTATCAAGAAGAGGAGATCCCAGATTACTTCAACAATGCTAAATCATCAACGAGCAAAGCTTCGGACACATCAGTAGAAGATATCACAAGTCTACAAGGAGTTAATCTACATCTGACAGAGCAAATCAAAATGCTACAAATCAGTCAAGAAACTCAGCTGGTAAAAATGATTGATGTCATGAATGATTCAAGAAAAGTTGAATCAGAGAGAACATTGGCTATTGATGATAGGAGGAAAATAACAAAAAAGCTACAAGAAAAATAATCAGAGATTCAAAGACTTACTGAGCATCACCATGAGATTACCAACCAGATTATTCTTATGAGTCAAGAAGCAAACAGATTAAATACTGAACTCATTGAAATAATACAGATCATCGGTGAGCTAAGGGAAGAAAATGAGAAACTAAAGCATGAAGTCAGAATTCAGAATCAACACAATGAATTGATCAAAAAAGTTGAAGATAGCAAAAAAATAATGGATGATTTCCTTGACGGTCAAAGAAGAGTCAACAACTACACAGGAATAGGTTACACCGACAATGGAGAGTCATCTAATTAATCAAATCAAAAGAATGTATATGCAACTCCAAGAACCAAGAAGCTGTCATGCAATCACTGTGGAAAACCAGGCCACACCTCAAACATTTGCAGAAACAAAATGAAAGGTATTCCTCAATCACAATCTACTTTCATTGGTAATTGTTATAAATGTCACAAGAAAGGACACAAGGCGTATGAATGTAGATCTAAGGTAACAAATCCAAAGAAGGAAACCTATATGGACAAGTACTGTCCTACATGCAAAATGAATGGACATACATATCAGGAATGTTGGAAAAAGAATAAAAAGGCATGGACACCAAAAGAACCTGATAATGGCTACAAACAAACAAGAAAAGGTAACTCATATGTTTGGGACTGTAACACATGGGTAAATTGCACAGCATGTGGAAGGTATGGTCATATATCTGCTAACTATATGAGAAAATGGACTAGAAAACCAAGAGGATGGTTCAATCCTGGAATGACATGTTTACATTGTCATAAGGTTGGACATGTGATAAAAGATTGCAAAGACTGACTGACAGAAACAAGTACTTATCCCAATGGAAACACCATTGATGACATCAAGAAGATGAGGAACAAGATGTGGGTAAAAGCCACAAACACTGAAGGTGCTGGAACAAGTAATGCAAATGATGATGCCCCATCCAATGGATCCGATGGCATCACCATTTCCAACTAAGTTAAACAAGTATGGAACTGCATTATGAAAATTTATATTACGCATTGGTTCCATTTACATATTAATCAATATAGACAAATCAACATTATTAAAGATGCACTATATTGTCACTTTTAAATATTATTGAAAAACCACCATCAGTTATTGGGTACAAAATATGCATCGATGAACACACACATAAAAGTTAACACTACTTACTAGAATGTATCGATCTTTACACAAAAGCCAAGTGGCTAAGTGTAAACTGACAGACATCGGTGATCCTTGAGTCGACAAAAGTTGTCTTCGCCACTTTATCGACAATCATCGGTGAAGTCATCAAAGCTATTGGCAACCCTAACACTTTGCACCTACATCGAAGATGTTATTTATGCCTCAACCAATGAACTCAGTCTTTGAAAACTAACGAGTTGGCAAGCATTAATGACAACTTAGGGCACAAAAGTTATAAAAGATCAACGACTAAACTCATTTCGCACCCGTGATTTTTGAGCAACCAAGAGAGCCTAGCAGAGTGATTGAAGAGCGACTCCAACAGGATTCTAAACACCACTCAGAGGATTCACGGGCAATCACAGAGGTTTAGTAAGTACCTGCATTCACCGACCATACTAGTTGATTTACGACAAACCCTAAATTTCTGTAACACGATGGCATCGAATTCAAGAGTTGAAAATATTAAGGAAGATAAGAAGAAAATGATCAAGATTATTAGTAGAAGCACTTGTGTTGAACCAAAATACAAGATGCACCCAGAAATCGCATCACAACCTGATGATTCTGGAGCATTCTCTAGAATCCCACCTAGGGTTTTACTGGTAGAAGATGTAAGGTCCTATATACACTATAAGATCTCATAATTGGGAGATCTAGACCTAGATAATGCCTATAGGGCACTATGTGATGAAGTTGGAAACCTCAAAGATGAGCACAAGCATCTGGAAGTGAAAGGACTCACGAATGCATTACACTTTCCCAGAGCTTTCAAAACATAATGGATAAAGATAGTTCTTAGCAGAATGCACAACCATACTCTATGGCTTAATAAGCCAAAACAAATAACAAAGGATGTTAGTCATGCAGTAACTAGATATCCTACAACTGACAAACCACAAGCTCACAAGCACCCATCTCTGAAGGAAGTAGAAAATCTAACTGGTGCAAAATCAGACAAAAGAGCTCTGAAGGTCAACACTATTACCGACACAGAACTCATGTTTGGTACATGTGTGGTAGGGTACAAAATCTTCCAGGCAAGAAGAATGAATAGCACATCAAGAATTGCTATGAGCATAGCATTCAAAATCATCAAACAAGGAAATAAGATGGATCTTGCAGAGATCCTATTAAATCAACTTGAGGAGAACATGAACACCATAAGATCTTCAAGAACAAACACTTGTAAGTTTGGTTCCCTCATCATATGCATATTCTTTTACTTTGAAGAATATTTTCCTTCTATAGGCAAAGTAGTATGGGATACAAGCCAACCCGTAACCATACAGATATGTGAGCATATAGAATCACTAGGAACAAACTTTGATGATATAATGAATGAGTATTTCAAAAGCATTAAGGAAATGTTACGAGCTAAAACAAAGATACCTGAAAGTTTGATAGAAGAACACAAAGAGGACATATGTTTTATGGTAGATACTAATTTCACGTATATCCAAGCAGTAGTACCTAGGAAGTCCTGGCTTTCACATTTAGAGTATGAGATTAAATCAAGACAAGCCAATGAGTTCATCAAGGCACTATTAAATGAACCAATTGACAACAAACAAGCAAGATTTGGAACCTATGAGGAAGCCAAACAAAAGATCAAGATAAATCTTATTGTCAAAAAGATTATAAACAAGAAGGACAAGATGGTCAAAAACTTAACCAAGCAACTTGCAGTTACAGAAGAAAGTGAAGAGGAAACAGAGGGTAAGGAGGAACAAACCGAAGGACAGTCACCTATCGGTGAAGAAGAAGAAAAGAATGACTCAGAGGGAACACAGTCAGATTATCCACCTCCTCCTACACCCAAAAGAGCAAGAACAACATCCGCTTCAAGAACAAGAAGCCAGACTGCAAAAGAGTCAACTCCTTCACCATTACAGAAAGGAAGAGTGAGGATGTACAAGAGAAAACCAGCTCCTCCAAAACAAAGACAGACCAAAAGGAGGAAGATGACTAGAACTCAAGAAGATCTAGAAGACTCACCTTTGGATGATTGTGATGTAGAAGCACAAAAGGAAAAAGAACCTTTGGTGCCTACAACAATTGATAAAATATGCAAAAATATTTCAGAATCACAGTCTATTTCTGATCCTAACATTAGGAAATGGTTAAAATTCAGTACAAAGGATCAAAATAAGATTGAAGATGCAATAATTGCAAAAATGTGCAAACATTATTATGTTCCAATGGAATTCTCAAAATATGACGTTCCCAAAGAACTATCACAAAGATTGTCAGCCAGATGAACCTTTGCACTACATCAGGAAAAGGAAATAAGAGAAAGAACACTTGTAAATATTATGCCTCCTGATACAAATAAGGAAGAAATTACTGAGATGATGAAGAAGTATGAAAAGGAGTTCTCACCAAAATTGAGAGCATATGAATTTCTCAAGGGTAAGATAATTGATTTTGATCAAAATAGCATTAAGAAGTGGTACAAGATACTCAAAAATCCCACTAAGGAAGCTAGCCCGGAGAAAGAACACATCATCATTAAAGATATACAAGATGACTCATTTGTGGAATTGGATAGAGAAGAGAGTGATCCAGAAGGCCCCAAACATACTGACATTATAGATGAAGAATGGCCAGACACTACTCTTCACAACGCTTCAAGTGAGGATAGTCAAAATCCACCAAGTCCACTTCATATTGACTTGAGCGAAGAACAAGAAGTTACAAATGAAGATTTGACAATTAAAGGTAACATAACTGATGATATCAATGATGAATCATGGTGATATAACATTGTAAATGATATTACAGGAAAAGACCCTGCAGAAGAAGTGCAAAAGGATGAAGACATCAATACTGCACAGGGCAATATCGACGATCAGGAAACAACTACTGACAATGCAGAAGTCAATACACTGACAAACATGAATATGTTAATTGATGCTATTGATATTGAAACAATTTAGGAGAAATCATCTAAGAAAGATGATGATATACCCAAGGACATGGGTAATGATGAAAATAAAGATGCATCAAATATCCAAAAGGATACAGATAAAAAAATGAAAGATGCAACTGACACTCAGCAAGAAGTGTCTACTGAAAAAGACAAAGGAGCAGAGAACAAAACAGACGAAACATTGAGAAAGGATGAAGAGAAAGAAAAGAGTGAAATAGTCAAAAAGGATGAAAGCAAGGAAGAAAAGGAAGATAAATCTGTTGATACACCCAAGGTAAATGAGGAGACGTCTTCACAAAACTAGCCAGTGGACTCAGAATAGAAACAACAAGATGCTTCATCTTCTCGACTCTCACCCACCAAATCAATCCAATCTCAAGGTTTACAAATGGTAGTACACTAATCTACCTGCCAACCAATGAAGAAAAAGAAAAAGGCATTGAAGAAAGATATCTTGGCTATCACACTTGATGAGGTAATAGAAATACCCAAGTGGGATGTATCTACTTTAGATATTGAAACACTTCAAAAGTTTGAAGTAATGTGTCAAAGAAAGGCAATTCAAGAGAAAATGAGAAAGGCACATAGGGAAGCCCAAGCACTTGAACAAGCAAGGGATATTATACAACAAATTGTTCTAGATGTTAAAGTTGAAGATAACACATCAGTCATGGAACAAATAGCAGTTCTTACTGACGCCATCACAAATCAGAATGTAGATGTAGAGAAGGCAATGGAAGAACAGGCATAGATGAAGTATCAACACAAACTAATTGAGAAGATCAGCCAAGAAGTGGCAGAGAACAAGGCAAAGCTATCTGAACTAGCAAGTGTATTAGAACCTACTATTGCTAAAGTTATTACCTTAGTTCAAAAATTATGCACATTAGAAAATTTCACAAAGAAAATAGTGAAAAGCTATCACAATTAGATTCAGATCTAACAACAAGTGCACTAAGTCTAACCTTTGATGCAAACACTATAAAGTTGCATCATGAAAAGATCAAAGAGGTAAATAGATTAAGACAAGAAATATGGGGTGCAGAGACTCAATTTAGAAATGAGGTTGCAAAGCTTCAAGCTCAAATTTTTCCAAACCTCACCACTCTGCAACAACATATTACAGATGCAAGAAATCTAATCACGACCCCAGAGATGTCTGTGGTAGACAACATATATCACATGCATGTGAGGATATCACTTGAGCATTTGGATCTTGAGAATTTAAGGGAGAAATGGGAGAAAATGATGGAGGAAATAAAAGCCTCACACTCTCACATTTTTGAAAAGATGTAAGTACCTTTGCCCTCATTATAAAAAAAGGAGGAATATATACATATGTACAAATACATTGAGGATATGTATAATGTATGTACAATAAGATAGACATGTGCATAAACTTACACTTACCGACATATGCATAGGGGGAGTCATATCATGACATAAGGAAGAAGTATACATAGGTGTACATACTAAATACATCAAGTATGTTGCAAATATCAGTTTTTGATACTAATGTCAAAGGGGGAGATTGATGACATTAAGTTTTTCCATTAGTATACTTAAAAGGAAAAACATGATGAAGGTCATCGGTATAAGCATAATCGGCGAACAACAAGCATACCCGACAGGACAAAATGTCTAACGTGAAAAATACTAAGTATAGAAATTACCGACAACAAGCATAACTGACGATACAGTTTTGAGAAAATTGCTGACGGAGCAGAAAAGGCATACCCGACGAACAGTTCAAGTAAGGAACACCGACAAAGAAGAAAACCGACAGACTGACAGTACCCTGACCATCAGAACCGACAGTCAGTTAAAGAACCCAGAAAAAGTGGATCTGATTTTTACACGTCAGATAAAGCAATGCAATTATATTTATAGAGTTTTTATTTGTTTTAAATCTTAACTCAAGGGTGAAGCAAGCATATTGTAACTGTTTTAAAGCATCCAACAGATCTAAAACATATCTAACTAAAGATCAAGGTCAAGTTGTAAACCTTGGATCTAGAGTTAATTTGAAAAACGTGAATTAAGAATAGAGCTAGAAACTAGTATAAATAGATGTTCCATCATTTGTAATAAAAAAAGGAGACTTGTAATCATTTGAATAATGATAGTAGCTATGGAGAGCATCTAAGCAGAAGAAGAGAATTCATGCAAAGTACAGAAACATATCACAACAGTTATCAAGAACACAGAAAGGCTACCAACGAGCAGAGACAAGGTATTACTCAATCACTCAAGGTGATTACATACATACATTGTAAGCTATACATGATCTGTTATCAACAATTAGAGATTTCATTCACTATCAGATCAAAATTTATATTGTAGTTGCATTCTAACAAGTGCATCACAACGAAAATCCTTTTGTAGAAGGTGGACTTAACAATTCTTTGATAAATCTCTTAACAGAGTGCACACCTAACGGTGTTGCTAAAGCTTCAAATAAAGTAGATCCTAATAGGTCTCCACTCTAATACTCTTAATAGGGTAGATCATCAAAAGTGATCATTTTTAAGCCTTTACGGACTCCCTTCTTATCTGCAGATAGTGAAGTTTTGCGGGTAGACATCCCCACCGCAGTTTTTACTTCCTAACAGGAGTTTTCTGCGATATCATATCATGTGTTATGTGTTATTTGTTTTTGTGAATGTTTCTTGAATGTATATACATATAAAGAACTTATATTATGATCACACATACATAATCAAAGATGAACAGATAGATAGGTATATACAAAGCTGATGACACAAAGGTTAACGGGCCAATCACATAAAAAGTTTTAGAGGTACTGATTCACCCCTCCCCTCTCAGTACATCATTCCAATAATTCCAAAATAGACTCTAGTCGAGGGTTCTCTAATTTAGTATAGAAATATCTAAAAATATTGTGCCTTCTCACTCCCATGTGGACTTGACTAGCCTCTATCTACTCATCACTAAATTTTGGGAAGTTTGGAGTCATTTTTTACCTTTGTGAGGAGCTGGGGCATTGGGAAATTAAGTCATCATAGAGGTGCATCTTTTTTTGCTTCTTGGTTGCAGGGCCTTCTGGACAGGGTTTCTAGAAGAAGATGAAGCCATATAAATATTCTTCTACAAGAGAAACCTAGTTCTAACAATTAAATTACACTACAATTTCTTCTAAGAATTCACACTTCTTTAAGAAATTTACAGAGAAGACAAGGTACTAAACCAAGGGTTAACTCATTGTTTGTCAATTTATAGAGTTAGACCCGTGCACTAAATGCTAAAATGGCTACTTGAACTCTCACAATTATTTCTCTATTTTGTAATTCTTCTCGACTTTATGAAATGAAGATAAAATACCTCCCAAGTAAGCTCTCAAGCATGATTGTTGCACCATCAAATTAACATGTTGTAAGTAATTAAAGCTGGAACGGGCAACAACTCAAGTTTAAATCACAGTCGTCGATACAAAGAAATCAATGGTACTCAGAAAGATTCAAAAGCCTTCCACCGATATTAGTAAATTTTGTCACTTCATGCTTTTATTGACAAATCACCACCGATTGAACGAAAACAATACCTTTCATCTCAACTAACTAGTCGTCCACCTTTCATTTGACTTTTCGTCCATGTCACCTCTTGATGATGCGGCAAAGGAGAAATAAACTCCCATCACACCATCGCTTGCAATGTCATAACCAAATCCTAAGCACAAATAAATATCTCAGTAACACACTAAGACCGAAGGAATCTCTTAATGCACCACCGTGTGCCAACTCAGATGACATGATGCAACTCAGTAATGCGGGGAGACAAGAGAAACCTTACACCTCTTATCCAACTAATTATGCATGTACCTTTATAAATGAGTTAACTTGTCACACGGGGTGAAAACACTTAGGTGAAAGGACTTAGGAAATACATGGCCGCAAGATATAAAAAATGAAATAATCGACAATAACAGGGGCAACTGACGGACGATGTAAACTTTAACAAAGGGGGCAGGTCAACCAACATACATTAACCCTTGAAACATAACACTTCAAGAGCTTAAACCAGGTAAAAAAGTCAACACAAATATAAGTTGGCTCATATCAGAATTGGCTCTATTTTGAACACGCTGATGAATTTAGTTGAGAGGTGGGGCTTAACTGTGTTTCTAAATTCACAGACAAAAAATGACATGGTTTTCATAAGTTTTTTCTTACTGAAAGTGTGAAGAGTAAGGACCAATGCCACACATCCATGGTAACACAATCAAATATCATATGAACCCAACATTAATTGTGCATACACTTATAAATGTTAGTGCCTTCACAAACATTCAACGACATCTAACCATGCACCATTCTTATAGAATCACTGCTATTTCTTCCAACTGTTGCAACACATAAACATAAATTAATTTTTTCCCTTATTTAATACCTTGTACTATTAAACTATAACAATGAAATAATATGATCTACAACAATCATACATAGTTACCACATTCATATAAGTGCAAGAAATAAATCTCTACTTTAGAGATCTCTAGAATTATTCACACAATTGCTAACACAGAGCAATAGAGAAATCATAAATCCTTAATTCAATCTACAAATAATATTTTCAATTAATTTCTTTAGAAGTATTCATACATTTGATTTAATACAAGACTATAAAAGTATTCATACATTTCATGTTAGTCATATTCAATAATCTTTTTGATTTTGCTCGGTAATAATGATTTATTTTATTAATTATCTAGAAGTGTACATAAAACATTCACATTAGACATTAAATTTATTTCTAACCACCACCAAAACAAATTTTCTACACCCTAAATTCTACCCCAAACTGTCCAAAAGATCCATTTGCTTGACTTCCCTATTAGATCAATAACTTCGTCACAAAACACAACTCAGGGATTGGACATCCAGACTGACTAGCTATCTTACTTGCAGAGAAGTCTCATTTACTTTGACAAACCAGGGTCCATAAACTTCAAATGGGTATGCATAGTATGTGCACTAAGTTCCTACTAAGAGCATGCTATCCTATAGTTGTAGGATAACAAATACTGAAAGGAAAAATGCTTGAAATGGAAAAATTCAAGTGCTTAACGAAATTCAGATGCTAAAGTTAAACCTATACAATTGCTATAAAAAAGTTAAGGATGTGCATACACGAACTACTCTATCTGCCAGTGGATGTAGGAATAGTCACATGCAATCACTGTAGTGGCTGCAGGAATAGACAAACTCCCAAACTTGCAAATGAAACTGAAAGAAAGTTTTGCTAAAATTGAAAGGAGTTACTCACCAAGTGGACCCCTTGAGCCCCCTATTCATACTTGCAAAAGGTACTGATTAAAAGTCATTGCTGAAAATAATTGAATTGTATTGAAAACTAGAAATGCTAATACATGAAATTTTAATATGTCTATTTGAGCTAGCTTTCGAAGAAGTACAGCTTGTTATTTATAACAAAAAACTCACTAACTAACTAACCACTTAAAGATCAATACCAAAATAATAGGCAGATCAAAATTATTGCAGCACTAGAAAGGAAGAGGAAATTATCCACAAAATGAGGAACAACAGACTTGTTCAACAACATAAAGAGTAGATATAGCTTCCATTATCTCCTATATTTATTCCACATTAGTAGAAACCATCCGAATTGCTCCAATATATGAGTTGTGACCAGTTCATCAGAAGACTTCTTCAAATGTTGATCCCTGCTGAGTTGCATGGACTTGGTTATCAAAGGCATGATTTTCTTGAGCGCCATTTGCTAATCACTGCTCCCTTTAATCTCTCTGCATCATAAATTTTAATAGGCACAACACAGGTAGCACATAGATATTCATTCGTTACCAAATTATCCATTCATTAATCTATAATTAAACTAATACACACACACACACACACACACACACACACACACACACACACACACACACACACACAACATATTAACCATAAAAGAGTTTCTACTGTCGATAACAAAGATATAAAAGCATAAGTTCAAGGTCAATGAGTTTATGTTTATCAAATTGTCCTAAAGCAACTAAGAAGCATAGCTTATGAACCAACTATCAAGACCACCTAGGAACATGACACACAAAACATGACAAAGTGACATGATATCTGTGCCAATACTTGAGCTCATCAACATTTACAAAAGTTCATCAGCTATCAAAATTCCTCACTTCAAAAGAAGCATCCCTATTAAAACTACCCCTTACAACATTGCGGACCAAAAACCAACTAATATTGACAAACTTTTCAAAATTTATAAAAACATCACTGAAATTTGTCACCAGGATGCTAGCAGACGAACGAGATTATCTTCAAAACACTAGTCACCCATCTTCCCATTTACAGGATCATGCCCCATGAAATCTAGTAATCCTACGCCTTACCCTCAACAACCTCCTTAGAACCCTACGAGCCCTTCCCTGGCCTTTAGTGAGCCCTATCCTAGCCTCCAATTCTTTCAATTCTTATGTTACTTGCATCAGATCAACAAACACTGTAAGTGCATCCAATCCACGCTTTTCTTCCTTGATTTGGTCATCTCTCTACCACTCATCAAGCCTTTAGATGAATGGAATGTACCCATTATCTCCTGCATCACCCTCATCTTCTATCCCTCATTGTAATCCATCCCCTTTCCTAGAATCACCCACTCGAGAATGGACTCCAACCCAACCAAAAACTTTATAGGAACTATTGCCTCCATTATTCTCCTCATGTTTGTTGTTGATTCTCTGAATTTCAACCCCCATGCCAAAATCACGGAGTACACATCTATTATAGTTCTGTGTCTATTCCTCAATTGATCAAACACGAAATCCAAAATCAAACACACAATCTTTGTCAACCTTGGATCTTTGTACAAAAACATGCGATCAAGTCGCTTCTTCGTAAGCGAGCCAAAGAATGAACTCTATTTTTTAGATTCTCTCAACGTGAAAAAAGTCTCCATCTTTAATACACCAAAATACTTCTTTCACCCTTCACCAACACCTCTGCGCATAAATTGCTTCCTTAAAAGTGGTTCTAAACCAAGGGTAATTAGCACTGGATGCTAAGATTGATGCTTGAACAATTATTTCTCTATTCTCTAATTCATCCCAACTTTATGAAATGAAGATAAAACATTGGATAGGTAGCCTCTCAAGCATGATTATTGCACCGTCAAATTGACATGCGTAAGTAATTAAAGCTAGAATGGGCAACGACTCGAGTTTAATTCACAATCATTGATATAAAGAAATCAACAGTACTCAGAAAGATTCAAAATTCCTCCCTCGATCTCAATAAATCTTTGTCACTTCATGCTATTATTGACACATCGTCATCGATTCAACAAAAACAACACCTTTCATCTTAGCAGTTGTCCACCTTCCATTTGACTTACAATCCACGTCATCGCTTGATGACACGGGGAAGGAGAAATGAACTCATACCGTGTCATTGTTTACTACGTCACAAAAAATCCTAAGCACAAAGAAATCTCTTGGTGATGCACTAAGACCAAATGAAGCTCTCAACGTGCCACAACGTGCCAACTCGAATCACACAATGCAACTCGGTAACACGGGGAGACAGGAGAAACATTACACCTCTTAACCAATGAATTACACAGATACATTTAAAAATGGGTTAACTTGTCATGCATGGGGAAAACACTTAGGCACAAGGACTTAGAAATTACATGGCTGCAAGATATAACAACTGAATAATCGACCATAATAGGGGAAACTAGCGGACGATGTAAACTTTAACAAAGGGGTCGGTCAACCAACAAACGTTAACCCTTGAAACATAACACTTCAAGAGCTTCAACAGGTAAAAAAGTCAACACTAGAATAAAAGTTGGCTCATATCAGAATTGGCTCTATTCTGAACATGCTGATGAATTCAATTGAGAGGTGGGGCTTAACTGTGTTTTTACATTCACAGGCAGAAAATGACTTGGTTTTCATAAGTTTTTTCTTACTGAAAGTTTGATGAGTAAGGATCAATGCCACATATCTATGGTAACGCAGTCAAATATTATATAAACCCAACATTAATTGTGCATATGCTTATAAATGTTAGTGCCTTCACAAACATTCAACTGCATCTAACCATGCACCATTCTTATAGAATCACTGCTATTTCTTCCAACTGTTGCAACACATAAACATGAATTTTATCTTTTCCTAATTTAATACCTTTTACTAATCAACTGTAACAATGAAATAATATGCTCTATGATAATCATATATAATTACCATATTCATATAAGTGATTCAAGAAATGTTTAAATCTCTACATTAGAGATCTCTAGAATTACTCACATAATTGCTAACACATAGTGATAGAGAAATCATAAATCCATAATTCCATCTGCAAATGACATTTTTAATTAATTTCTTTAGAAGAATTCATACATTTCATTTAATACAAGACTCTGTCATTTCTATTTCTGCGAAAAGGCTTGTTACATAAACTATGCTACTTGTCCATGTACAAAGAATTTTTTAGAACCCGTAAGATTAGCCTTGGTATTCCTTTTATAGACACAAGGAATATTGCAACAAGCTACATGCCATATCCCATATATTACGTTACCAACCGCCACTAGCCAGTCAAAGATTACTATGAAAAGGAAAATAAGGGAATTTTGACAGTTATCACTAACTTCAACAAGCCTCCTCATTTTATAATGATGTTCAAACCATAGATTTGAGCCTATCTAAACTCTTCAATAGGCAGAAAAAGTTCACTACCAACAAATCAACTGCCTCAAAATATTAGAAGAAGCACTAGTTTTGTATTTTTCAATATCATATTATTTCAACATTACATGTAGAGATTTTTATATAGAAATATTTGAAGAGGTCATTCCTAACATAAACATTCTAATTTATCACCTCAGATTATACTCATGAAATCACTACTGTTTTCCCCGAATCACCATAATGCATCTAACATGATTTAATCTATTCCTTGAAGAAAACCCCCTTCCATGGGACCCCAACCTAAGTAGTTATCTTACTCATCATCAAGGCTCATTTCTTTATCAACCCAGGGACGTGAACATGAAATGGGCCAATAGTGTATGTGCACTAGGACTCACTAGTACTCATACTAACATGGAGCTAGAAAGGAAATAATACTTAAGGAAAATGCTTGAAAATAAATAACACGAGTACTAAACATAAATCAACAACTAAATAGGGCTGAAACAGATAAAATAAACGTAGTTATTAGCAAACAGACATGAAGTTACTCTGTTTTGCCTTGGCTATAAGAACAATCAAAGAACAAAGTTCCAATGGCTACATGAACAATCAAAGAACAGAGTTCCAACGGCTGTAGGAACATTCACAGAATAAAGTTCTCACCATAGCTTCCAATTTCTTACTGAGAATGCAAATAATTTAACATGAAATCAACAACATAAAGTAAAATGATGTCAAATTTATGGATTACTATGCTCTCCAAACAATATTCTAATATGACATAGACCAATGCTTAACCTATAGGGCAATAGAGTCAAAAAATATAAGATACATCCAGCTTGATGTTTAACTTCTTAGAGACACAAGATTAAGATTACTGAATATGCCTAACATATATGTAATCCCACATAACCAATATTATCATTAAATTTATACCATATATGCATTTGTCACATTTATCACCCCACATTACACTCATGAAATCACCACTATTTTCCCCAAATCGCTACAATACATCTAAACATATTTAATCTCTTCCTTGAAGAAAACTAGTAAACACATTATACATTCATGAAATTATCATGAAGACAAATTTGGCTATTCTGAATAAAGAAACTTATGTAACATAAAGAAAATAGATTAGGAGACAATCTTCAAATGATATTTTCAATTAATTTCTTCAGAAGTATTCATACATTTCATTTAATACAAGACTTTGTCATTCTTATTTCTGCAAAAAAAACCCTAAGACATAAACTATTCTGATTGTCCCTGTACAAAGAATTTTCAGAGCCCATAAGATTGGCCCTGGTATTCATTTTATAGACACAAGAAATGCAACAAGTTATAGGCCATAGTACATGTATTCCTTTTATATTCTCTTAACAATTGCCACTAGCCGATCATAGCAGATATTCTCCAAATGAAGGTTGCTACCTGTATTTTTGTCCTTGAGTGAATCCAGGGGAGGCAATAGAGTGCTTATTATCGTGAGGCATGTGATCCAACTAGGCCTATGAGCCATGCAATTACCGCCCATGGCTGGCTATAGAGGCATAAAATGTTAGAATGCAAAATTCTCACCATCTTCCCTCACGGGAGATGGATTTGAAAATACAACAAAAGGAGAAAAAAATGACCCCAAACTTTTATCTTTTGTGTCTACACCCATAATTTTCTTTGCCTCCATCCCAAAATTTTCTTTGGGCAGAGTTTTTTAGCTCTATTTAGAGCTTTCAGTATCTCTACAATTACCGAAGGCAATTTCAGTATCTCTACAATTACAAAATGTATTATCAACTAGTTCTCCACCACGATCCTTGTATATCTCCTGCAACATGGCTTGGTCTAACCCCTTCTAGTTACAATAAAACCTCCCTGTAGCCTCAACAAGCCCCATCCTTAGCACTCAAACAAAGAAACACTCCCTTCCAATCGTGAACAACCCAAATTTAGACAACACACAAAACTCATTTTGCATTTATCCCTTCATGTATTTAAGCCATGGCTCACACTTTCAAACTGCCAAAAAAGAAGCAACAACTATCCCAAGATTTGCACCTATCCCAACAGCTGTAAGACTTGACATTGTGGCCTTTTCCCTTGGTTATAACAGGTTAAATGTGACACTCAAAAGGTTGGGTAGTAAGGGAATGATTTTTAGATCAAAAACTGCAACATCCCATCAATCATGACGTCTCTTCTCAGATTCTTCCTACTGCCACTTCTTTCTTTAATATATTGTCAAATAGTTTTGAGTAACCCACATTAACTGTCGCGACTTACCCAACCTAGATTATCAATTCATTTCATCACAAGCTCACAACTCAAATTTAGGCCTGCGAGGATGCGAGGCTAGATGTCTTCAACTAGTATCAATACCTCGCTCAATCACAACATGCAATCGTACCAATTTGTTAACCTAGCGGTGACATGGTGAAGAAAACCCATCAAGTGCCATGTGTAACATCCTCACTTCCTCGTGGGCCAAAACTGGGTCCC
The DNA here is from genome assembly GCA_018584345.1 of Thuja plicata. Taxonomy (NCBI): domain Eukaryota; kingdom Viridiplantae; phylum Streptophyta; class Pinopsida; order Cupressales; family Cupressaceae; genus Thuja; species Thuja plicata. Next base: position 1,697,545 of record MU224948.1, read on the forward strand.
ACATAATAATCTATGAGGCGGTGACAAGGTACCACCATAGTATCTTATTCTTCCTCGCAAGCTCGCAAACTTTAAACATTTTCCTCACTAACCGCTGCAAGGATGCAACAAACAGTTATAGTCATCACAAACATCCACTCGCGGGGTTGCAGGTCCAATTGACAATCTTAAAATTTTTTCTCGAGGACCTTCAATAATTGACACGTGGCCCACCGTCGCTTCCTCACAGGCTAAAGGTATTAACTGTCTGATCAAGTCGCGAGGAAGCAACAACACTTGCATCACCACCCATAGACCACCACACAACCACTAACTATCATCTATCTTAACCGTTACAAGTACACGACACAAAAACCTCGCAACATATTTTGCTAAAAGAACTTAACCTCCATGAGGGCGCGATAAACATCTTTAAAGCACGTGCAAAATACAAAGGGAAAATAATAAAGTGTAAGACTAGGACATTAAATCAAAAGACATCTTAACCACGAACACACCAAGAAAATCAAATATGACGGGCCGACAAATGGACACTCTAAAATTGCGCCCATTTATGCGCCCAATCGTTCAATAGGCGTACATTTAGGCATCACAATGGGTGCCAATCTTGACGTAAATACTGACACTACATAGCGCTTGAGTTTGCGCCGATCTTTTCTACTAGGCGCAAGTGACACTAGACATAGAGTCGATCCGATAAATAACACCTGTATTTCAAAAAAATGGACGACAAATACATTAAAACAATGTGTGAAAGCAAAAATGGAGCAAAAAAGGAAGCTAATCATAGGGATTTGTTGTAGTGATATATCGTTCTTGTATAAGGTTATAAAACCTTATGCTTATTGCATGCTTTACAAAGCACATGCTATTTAATAACTAATAATATTATATACAAATAGTTTGACTAATAACTCTTTATATATTTTCCCACTTGTTCCATATATGTAAGGAGGTTTTCCCTCGTTCAAAGGCATCATTTTGCAAGTATTTTTTGAATAAAAAGGATGCTTCATAAAAAATTTTATCCAAAAACTTTTTCCATTTATATGTTTTGTAACATGATATATATATATATATATATA
>MU224948.1:1698802-1717527 GCA_018584345.1 Thuja plicata
ATGATCTCTACACTAAAAATAACAAAACATGTGCTTTAGACCGACCACACCACCTACACAAAATATACAAACAACCTTAAATAAAAACATGAAACCTTTTTGACAGATATTTATATAACATAGACCCAAAATAAAGTTAAATGCAAAACCTATTGATAAACTCACAAAGCTTTAAAAAATACATCATTAGCTTGTAAATCCAACCTCGTATACGCCTCCACATTTTGCATTCATGTTCACAAAGAAAGGGCAAACTACAACACATACAATATAAAGGAAAACTTAAAAAAATGCGTAGAATTTATTTGCATCAATGTTTCATATCACATTCCATGATCCATCATCAAGATAAGAGTGTTGTATAAAGAAGATATAGACATTCCACACCAAGATTGATTAAAAAAGGGAGGGGTGAAGGTCTGCAATCTATCTATTTTCTTTCTACAACTCTCTTATCTTGATGATAGATCATGAAGTGCGATCTCAAATATTGATGCAAATACATTCTACGTAGTTGAATCTACAAACACAACACAACAATAATTATGGAATGTAAAAATCTGATAATTCAAATTAAACAAAAACAACAATTTTATAAATTGGTTGTGCAAGATTTATCTAATAAACTAATCAATATACGAATTGTGCAATATAAAACATATAAACATTAGAAAATAAGTTTTTTCCTATATTTATTTGACCTTGACTTTTTTTCCTTTATTCTTAACCCCAAAAAAACAAAACTCCTAATACAAAATATAAGTAGACCATTCAACATGGCAAAAAAATCCTCTTTGAAAAATTGATTACTTCATTTATACATACTCCAAAATGGATAAATCAATTCAAGTCAGTGAAATTAAAAACAAAATGTCTCAATTATTCCTTAAAAATTCAAATAAAAAACCCATAAATACCGCAGACTACAGCAACATACAGCTATACAACACAGCCGAGTACTTTTTTCACTGTTGAAGAAAGTATGTTAATGGAATAGAATGCTTCAAACGTGCTATCTCTTCATCTCTTCGTCCGATATTATTTAGGGAAGTTGGTGGTACGCGCTACATCCGCTGCCAAACACTTTTTAACACAAAATGTTCAAAAACTACCGAGTCGAAAACTAAAAACCATTACTTCAGAATCTCGATTTCCTTGAGTCATTTTCTGAACTTTGTATTTATCCACTATGCCTTCATTTGGGCATTTCATTTTGGTTGAAATCGATTAAGATTTGGGTCGTCTTTACAGATATCTAATCCAGGAGTTTTGGTGTTTATTGCAATTGAGAAGGGGATAGCTAGCAGGAGTTCATCTTTGGTGCATCTTGACAGGTGGGTTTCTTTTCTTCTTTTTTTTTTCAGTTATTTGGCTCTGCTTTCAGTTCGTCGTTCTGGATTTCGCCCTCTTGAGGAGTATTATTCTACTCCTCCCATTTCGTTTTACTTGTTATCTCCTCAAGGATAGCCATAGTTGCAGGCTGCTGGGACCCTTAAGGATTTTGCTCATATGAGTTAATATGGTTTTGAAAGAGGGAATCTTTGGTCTTATGAGCTCCGTTCGGATGCAAATTTGGATTCTAACGCTATCTTTTCGACGAGCTGGATTGCCCACTTGATCATGCCTAGGTTTAGGGATAATTTGTTCGATTTATTCTTGTGATTTGTGGAATACAAAGTTGTGGACTGTCTATAAGCTGGTTTTCTGAGCGCCTCTATGCTTTCGGAGCCGCCCATAGTTTTGGTTTTGGGATGCCCTAGTGAGGGTTTGTACTGTTTATTGGATTGATCTATTTTTGACTTTCATGCTAATGTCTTTTGTACGGAGATTTTGATTTACATTAGGTGTCCAAGTTTAAAATAAGAGATTGTGGGGATTTCCATATGAAAGGAGAGAGAAAAACTCCACAGAAACAAGAAAACCAAATGCATTTGAAGCTTAACGGAAGGAACTCTGGCCTTTTTAATGTTTTAAGCTTTATTCCATGGACAGAAATTCATTGAATATGCAATCCTGCCCATGTTTTAGCTATACCGTATGGCCTTATTTTTGTTCCGATCCTATCTGTATCTCGTCACACATCAGGCGTCCTTGTTCTTTCTATTCGACATCTGTTTCATAACAGACTCCTACTCTAATCCTGTCCGTAATTTAAAAGCTGAAGCTGAAGCCGAAGCTATTACTATTTTTTTGGGCTGGGCTCTACAATTTCTTTCTATTTATCTTATATATTGTTCTATTTTTGTATTCTCGGCCTTCGGGTTTTGACCAAGAGGCCAAGTTAGCTAGTAAACTTGAACTTGCCAATCCACCAAGATGCAAAATATCAAATTAGTAAATATATGTCTTGGCCGCTGGTTCAGGTGATATAACAGCCAGTTACTATACCTACCAAATTATAGCTATGCTCCCTGGGGATGTGTCCCTTGCCAAATTTGGCCTCATTCCCCGTAGGGAACGTTTTGGGGATGGGAGACACTCTCACCAAATTTGCAGAAAACAAGAAACATTCCGAGTACTTGTAATATTTAGGAAATGCTGGGATACAGTAGGGGATGACCAGGGGATGTCTAGACGCCCTCGAACTGTTCTGGAGACAGATAGACGTACCCTATAGCCCAGGCATGTTTCAGTCACTTTTATTTACTCCATACAACTGTGATGCCTTTATCTGTACACTTGCTGTTATTTTTACATTAACAGATTGAGGGTCAGTTAAGGGAAAAAGTACATATGCATGTAATCAGTCTGTGCACCTCTTATTGCAGGTCTGTATAATACAGCTTGAAGAGGGGAAAACCTTTCTGTGATCAAGTTTGATGTCAGGACTGTTGCAGCTATATGAGGGGTTTTTCTTGACAAAGTGTTCATATAAGAGAGAATCATACACTAGATGGCAGTGTTCATGTTACTGATATTGTCGATCTATACAGTTGATATCACATCCATATTCAGAACAACTAGAGCAAGGAAATCATCGCTTTTTCATGCTAAAGGTTGTTGATGGTACATCACAGTTATATGGAGTCAAAATTGCAGTGTTACTAGATGGTGATTAGGAACATCTGCATGTTTTTTATGTTTTTATCATTTTGTAGTTGAAACTTTCAGCCTATGGGCATTTTGTTGTAACTTATGTATAACATATATGTACATTGAATATTCAAGCTATTAAGTTTTGTCAATTCAAGTCTAATTTTATAATGCCTATGATGAATGCCTTATTAATGTTAATTACTCTGAGAGGCGTAACTACAGTGGCAGCAAGGGGTGATATGTAATGGCATGAGCGTGTTAACAAAAACTATTAAAGAGCTGGCATTAAAAATAATAAAAATTAAACTGTAAATCATAAAATAGCTATTAAGTAAATAAAATTAAGTAAAACAACTTATAAGTAAATTTATAGTTATACTAACTATGAAATAACTGTTAACCAGTGTTAAGTAAATAAAATAGCTCTTCTTTTAACATAAACATCTCATAAAAGTAAAATGTAAATATAAATATCATTTTAATACTTGATAAAATGTGATGTAATTTTTTAGATAATTACAGTGTTTCATGGGCACATCCCCTCAGAAAAACCATGCGTATCTGAGACGGGGATGTCCTTGAGATTCAGAAACTCCAGGGGAACGTCCCACTTCCATCCCTCGACCACCACCATGCACCCTTTACTGTTTCCGGGATGTTTTCTCCGATAGGGGAAGTCCCTGAGATGTTCAATGCTGGGAAACACCAAAAGGGGATGTTGGGATGTCCCCAAGACTCCTATACGTCCCTTGACCTTGGAGGGGACTTGCAAATTTTTAAGGCTGTTTGGTATACCGTATCGTTAAGTCTATCTCAGGCTGTTTGGCATTGTTTGGTGGCAAACATGGTTGCGCAAAGTGAGTTTGAGGAGGCTTTAAGGGGTTTGTTTGAACCTACAATAGTGATGTTCCAGACCTGCAACATATTTTCCAGTTGTATCAGACCTGCATTGTTGTATGTAGTAATTTAAATTCGTGTTTCCTACCCGCTGTGATCATTTCAGCTCTCTTTTCAAGGTATTTTCCTTATTGTTTCTTTTGGGCGCTAGTTTCATGCCAGTTGGGCAATCTAGAAAGTGTCTTTTACATGTGCTGCACTGTACCAGCATTGTATCCGCTTGTTATCGATATCAGTACTTGAATAGCAGAGATAGCATTGTTTCAGTATGCATGGTTCTTATGCTTGTTAAAAAATAAAAAGATCATCTAGGGTGGTCATTACACATATAAAGATGCTTTTCATGATGACAAAATCGAAATAAATTTGTGCTATTATTTCCATACCTTGAGCTAAAATGATGGGAACTACAGCTTTTACTGTCTTTAGGGTTAGATCCTTGTAAGATAATCCAACACAATCTTTCTACTTATAACTTAATGTAAGTTCAATGCAATCATGCAATGCGTTTACTTATTCCTTATACAGTCATACTTTACAACTAATTTTCAAGTACTATATGTAATTCAGCACTGCCCCCCTGCCACCCCCCGCTGCTGCCCCCCTGCTATCCCAAACGTAGGCCATCCGTACCCTTGTCCCGGAAACTTGCCCCCTTGTCGCCCCATCCCCGAGTCAGGAAATTCAGTGGAACGTAGGATAAATATTAAATATTAATAATGATATTCATACAGAAAAATGAATAACTAATTTTTTTAATCCATGCAATATTTTTTAGATGTATGTAGCAATTTCTATTTAAGTATGCAATATCTCTTGATGTGTTTTACATAGATTTTTCTAAAGATAGGTATGTTTGTAGTTATCATATGAATATTTGAAATGTCCTCATAGTTAAAAAAAAATCTGATTTTTTAATAGCTGTCACCTGCCGAGCCCCAAAAAACCCATCTTGGAAACTTGGGGGAGTATAGAATTATAGTTATGACAGCTGATATTCTAGATAGGTTTTCTAAGCAGCCTCAGGTTTTCTTATATAAATAAAGATCAGAAATGGGCATATAAGGGAGCTGTGTTGTTTCTCAAATGCTCATATGAGATACTGTTGTGCTTCAGGAATTGCCATGTGAGGGACAGTATTGTTCTGTGAATATTGGGCTCCCTGTTTTTTAGATGGCAGATGTGAGTGGTTTGTTGTTTCTGAAATGACCACATGAGGTATTGGGCTGTTTCTGTAGTGCCCACACAAGGGATTGCATTGATTGGAGATGCCCACACACGGGTTTGTGTTTTACTTTTTTTCTGAATGTCCACGGTGAGTGGTTGTGTCTTTCAAGAATGCCCACATAGGGGATTGTGTTTTGGACTTTTAGCAGACTTGTGACATGATGGGCTGTGTTCTGCAAGGGCCACATGGCTGATTATGTTATTTTCACAGTTTCTACATGGTTGGTTGTGTTGCCTATAGATTTTTAGTATTTACTAATGCTTATATAGCTCTCTTGAATTGATTGTAGATGTTTAGAAAATTCTGCATGATGCTATGCAGTTGAATCCAGAAATCTAGCTCACAAATTTAAACTGCAAACAAAATTATTTAATACAATTTCCACATGATTCTTTTTGGTAGGCTTTTGGGAATGCTTATTCAATTGTTTGTGCTAGTTGTATATTATGGGAATGCTTATTAGTCATTTGGATGATTTTGTCAATGCCTACATGAATGATTACAATTGTTTTTACAATAATAATATGAACTGTAAGTCTGATCAATTATGTCAGTGTTTTTTAATATTGTTAGGAGAAAACAGCAATATATGCTAAAATATGCCACAATTTTTATGTCATGGTTAGGGAATGTGGTAACATTTTATCTCTGATCAAGACATATTCTTTTGCTTATAATAAAGATAGTGCATGCAGGAGCTGTGAGGACTAACAAGAACCATACCAGAGGATAAGCCATGGCAGGGCTTGGGCTAAATCTGCAGAGAATTCCTAGCTTGTTCAAGCAGGCAGCAATTTCTTTCAGGGCTAATATAAAGATTCTACTTGTCATAGCTGCCTTATCCTCAATGTATGATACAGCCATTGAGAATTCTATTGGTATGGCCGGTTTTTCTTTTAGTATATCACATGGAAACTTTTCACTTGACTTTGATTTCCAAGACAAACAGAATCACATCTCCCCAGACCCTACGAGTGGTGCAACACAGCGGCAAAAACTTTTTGTAGATGGGAATAACAATGCCATTGTGCCTGGTGGTCAGGCAAGGCAGAATAAAGATTCTTCTATAGGTCACTTCCTCCCATCTTATTTTGTGCCACCATCTGTTGATGAAGCTAATGGACATCTACATGAATTGATACAAAATGGAGACGAGAGAACATTTAGCACTAGTCCAGTTGAAACAAATGATGGACACAGGGATAAAAAAATGAGTTCTCAAGCAGAGGACCAAGGAAAAGAGCAATCAATAGAGCATGCAACCACTGGAGATGATCTTGCTAATGATAACAGTGATACCCAAGGTTATATGAGAATCAGAGAAGATTTTTCTACTGATAACAGTGGTGCTGGAGGTACACATTACATGAATTTGAGGCTGATTTATCCTTTGAGAAATGACACACAAAAGGAGGTTACTGAGGATCTGGAAGAATCAGAAGAGGTTGGAATATTTGCAGGAAGGTTATTTGGTGGAAGAGGCTTTGATCATCCAGGAGCAATGCCACAAGGAACTGGCACCACAATGCTTCTGATTTTACTTCTTTTTGGGGTTATGGCAACTCTTCTTGTTGTAGTAGCTTTGCAGCATTCTGCTGTTCTTGGAGCGGTGGCATATTCTGTAGTGGCTACATACATGAACAAGAGAGTTTGCATCAGGCAATCTGTGAGATCAGGCCTCAGAACTGGCATGTGGAGACTAATATGGCTAGCAGTTTTGCATGGAAGTTTGCGAGCTCTACAATGCCTGTTCTTGATGAAATCTCTATTTGGGAAAGTTTTGGAATTGGAAGAAATGGAGAAGTTGGTCTTGCGGTTGTCAACCATGCCATTTGCATTCCAGGCCCCTTGGAAGGATGACTTTGCGACGGATTTGGGCATGTCTCTTAGGATTGGAGCATTTGTTAGTTTGGAGTACTTGTTTGATGGGCTGGCTTATAGTATCTACATTACAGCTTGCTGGGTAGCCATAATGGAAAGGCAATACAGAGGTGCCGAAACTCTCCATAGAGGATGGAACCTTGTGAAAAGCATGGCATTCCAAGCAGCTACAATTAAAGTCCTTGAGTCTGTTGTTTGCGGACGGAGCTTTAAATGGATACTTCAACAAGTGCTTGGTCATTTCTTGGCAACACTCATAGTATCTTTTATGCAGAGTTACTTCCTAGTGTTATGGTTGGTTTTCTATTTCTCTGCAAGGGCAAAAGAAAGTCAGGGACATGCACGGCAGTTCTCTCAGAGAGATTTGGAGGACTTTCACAACAGGCTTCGGTAGGCTTCATTCCTGGAAGCTGCAATTGTATCTGTACTTTTTGTAGATCCCTGTGAGGCATGCTTAGCTTTGGCTAAAAGCTTTTCAAACAGGCAGGTTCTTGTATGAAAGAGATGCTTACCTCTAGCTTGAGTTTTGTTACGTTAAACTTGAATGGAGAACTCATAGCAGGCTTTCTTGGGTGGTTTGTAAAATATAGCTCTAGTGCACCAGCCAGAAATTGTAGGATGTTATCAAGTCGTATAAAAGTGAAGTTGTACTTTGAACATTTGAAGCATATGGTGTTTGTCTTAATTGTACAATTTATTCTTTGATTTAGTTGATTACTCTACCTCACAGAAAGATCCAGGAAGCAAAGCATCGGACTTTTAATTTGCATAGTGCACTTCTCTTTAGGAACTCTCATGACTTTGCTTGCTAACCACTCTGCTCTCTTGGCTTTATTTTGAGGTTCAGACTAGATCCTAAAGGCTTCTGGTATGAGTACTGTATTGTTGATTGTGGATGCATCTTCCGAGGTTCTGGTTATGCAATCCATTTTTAATATTGCTTCTCCCGGGTTTTCTTTATAACTATTTGGATTATACTAAATAAGTTTCTAGTGAAAATGGTACCCCATGGGCCATGGTACATCAGGTTGGTCTTATGAAATTGTTAACTTTGCTCCCTTAGCTGTAATAGCCTCAGTATTGTGCAAATAAAATTTGGTTATGCGCAGCTCTTTGGCAGATAGGTTAGGAACTTTTTCTTTTCATGTTCATTGGGAAGACTGTTTTAACTTCCTTTTAAGGTGTCTACTCAAGTTCATTTCCTGATCTTATTTTCATTTATGTTAATTGCACTTATGAATTGGCAGTCTTTGCAGAGCCCCCCAGAAGTCTGATGTTCTATTTCTGTTTATATTTGGTTCATTGCTCTGGTTTCAAAGTCAGAAATCACTATTCAGCTTGCCAGGAAAGAAAGTTGTTTAATGCAATTCCACATACTGCTAATATGAAGTCCAGTTCACATTGAATCTATTGTATTTCATTCCCTTAAATCTTATGCAAATTGAACTTATCCTTTTGAACGTCAATGTCCCAATATGGCATTCTTTTCTCCCTTCTGCTTGGCTTTCCCTGATTCTTTTTACACAAAAGAAACAGAAATGAAAAAAATTACTGGATCCTTTAACATAATCTTGTTTGATATACTCACTGCAGAGGGATCTAATGTTCAATGTTGTAAATCAGTACAAATTATACAGCATCTCCTCGCAAAGTTGTAAAAACTATTTGTAATTATAGGAGCCAGCTCTCTAAACGACTCCCTCATAGGGACCTGGGTTCAAGGTTTCCATTTACATTCACAGTAGCTGGAAACTCCTCTGCCCCCTACTAGGACGCTCGTATCCCCATATCCGATACAGCCTGGATACATATCCAATATTGTACCCGTGTGTCCCAAAAAAACTTTGATTTTCCAACCGAGCCAAATACTACGTGATTTGATTATTTTAAAATTTGACGTAAAACTTCCCAAATTTAATTTGAAAAAACTTCATTCATGCAATTTTTAATTTTGTTTTGGTATAATCAAAGGCTACACCAAGTGAGAAAGACAAATGAAATGTTCATCTATTTCAGCAACCCATTTTTTTTGGGTTAATTTCAATGCAACTATTTTGTTTTTGCATATTGTAAAATGTTAAATTAACTTATAATTATTTATTAACATTTATGTTTCTATATTGCTTTTGAAGTAATGGAATTCTCCTTTAATAACTTAGAAAATTGTGTTAAATATATGTGCGTGTTTTTTTTTATTAATGTCGTATCCAGCTGTATCCATATTGGGGGTCTTAAAGAATGGTTGTATCCGTATCCGATATCCATATCTGTGTCCATGCAACTTTGCTTACATTTACTTCTAATATTTTTTATGAATTTTCTAAATATCATAATCTATACGGTTTTACCATTTTACATTTTCCTGTTTAATGCTCTTACATTTTCCTGTTTAATGCTCTTTCTGTAAGCTTTCTGGATAAATTTCTGTGAGTTGAATATCACTAATTACACATTAGCTGCATTGAGATATAAATGCTGTTCTTGTCTTGTCCTGGTCAAATTTATAATAAGAAAGTAACTATGCTTTGTGAAAATTTTACAAAGAAATATAATTTTTACTGGCCACTGGAATTCAATATTCTTTTGTTAGGGACCTAGGTTCAAAGGTTAGGTTAAGGTTTACTTCCAATTATCAATGGCTTTGTAGCATCTGCAATATGGTTTCCGCATTTTAAGTTTCCCTTGTTAATGCCCTTTTTGCAAGCTCTTTAGATAAATCCCTTTATTTTAGCTGGACATCACAAATTACTGACCACCTTAATTGAGATTTAATTGCCATCTTTGTCTTGCACTGGTCAAAGTTATAATAAGAAAGTAAACTATGATACATGCAGATTTTACAAAGAAAGTAATAACTAACATCATTCTTTATCAACTGCTGGGAGTACGTACAATATTCTTTTGTTAGCAATTGTTTAGCTTCTCATTGTATCATGGAAAGAGGGAAGCTAGAGTCGTACTGCCCTTCACTTTTTTAACACACGATTTGTAGATCTGGGGTATATTATTTCTTTTAATATTCCTATTAAGCTGGCTGAAATGCTCTACATAATTTACTAATAATAGTGTAACTATAAACCTAAAGAATTTTTATAAATACTATCTTGGAAAGCTGGTCCTTCAGTAAACTCTGAATTGGATTGCAGAAACTTCACGATCTTCATGATGTGCTGAGTGCTTCTGGCCTTTTGTTCATTTCTCATTTGCTTTTCTCCTAGGCCGGTATTTGTTTTACTGAAATATGGCCTTTCTTTGCTTCTCTTTTAAAAGGCCACAATTTCTAATTGCATCTTTTCTATATCCAACTTTTGCTTTATTCTGCGTTGTCAGTAGAAGACATTCTCCTCATTGTTATCCTGGTACTTTATCCAGCCAATATTTGATTATTCGTGTGCAATTCTTATTCTGTGCACAGTAGATGTACGATGTTATAGCCTACGGTAGCTTGCACGTGTCCTAAGAAGGGAAATAGCGATGCATATTAATCTTGCTTTGGCTTTCATAGTTAGTTAGAGGGGGCCTAATCTTCAGTCCACAGCACAAATTAGTGATTTTGTTGTAAAAGTTCTTCTGTTGTTTTGGGTCTTGATCATGGTGTGGGTTTCCTACAATAATTGACACAACTGATTTTGCCATTGATTTGTGAAATGATAAAGAAACAAATTTTTTGGCTTTCTCGAGTGTCAGATGAAATAAGCTATAATGTTTTCTCTGGTTAAGATGAACTTTAAGCTCTCGTCTCTTGGCTGTTTTAATGTTTTAGTGACTGTTAGCACTGAACCCAGAGGCTTTATTAGATAACCCTGTAATGTATAGCCGATCACTATGAAATATCTCTATTCTCAAAAAATTCATATTGGCTTTATATATCTCCATTATCACAGGGAGCATGCTGACCGGGCATGAGCCTGGACCATTATGGTGGTAGTGATGTACCACCTCTAGACTGCAGTACTCAGTATGCGGGCCTTTGAAAATTGAGCGGAGATGCATTTATTCGTAGTAGTGATAAACAAAATTCTATTTCTTGTTCAAAGACAGGTTTGTGATGAAAGCAACTTGCTTTGAGATGATTCAACGGAAGATCTGCTGTTTCTCAATTTGTAGCTTCTGTTTGGTATGCTACATGGATTGCTCGGGTTCATTATTATTGATTGTTATGGTGCATGGATGGTAATGGTTAGGTTTATATTGATGTGCATGATTCAAGATGTGGCTCCCAAGAACCATAAGCTGTCGTACCATCTGCCAATGCACTTTTAAGGATTAATAGGAAAGCAACTCGGAAGTTTAGTTTTAGACTAAAGTGTGGCTCTTTTTGTAATTTTTTTATATACAACTTGCTATTCAATGATAGTAATGTTTGCTATAATTCACAATTGCACTAAATATTAGTATTTATGACATGCTTTCTTCTGTGTTAAGCAGTAATTTAATAATAGATACAGTCAAGGTAAAATCATACGATATGATTTTGATGTTTGTAAATGCTAATGACCCATCTCCTATTTTTTTTTTTAATCCATAAACTGCAACCGAAGCCGTGAGAAATTTTTATTAAGAATATGAAGTTTACATGATAATTAAATGGAAGCCCGACTATAGTCAATGTGGGAGGCATCCATAGTGCTTGGACAATGACACCAGTTTTATACGAACAGATAGGGCCGAAGCTCAAAACCACCAAAAGGACCCTCTGACCCATGACCAAAATAAATATAGCCATTTAATTGCTTGGCCGAAGCAAACCCACCTAAGGAACCGCAAATGAGAACATGTCTCAAGGGCCAAAGCAGAGCCGCCCAATGAGAATAATCCACATGAACCACACGGAGCTAAGGAGGCCAACCAAAACACAAAAACCCAAGAAAAGATCACTTACTGGATCACCCCACTTCCCAATAATATTTGTTCGAGGAAAGCACTCGCGTGAACTGCTCAAGCCACAAAAGGTTGTCGTCGTGGTTAATGCCCACCACTTGGCCGAGGAAATCTCAGCCTAGTGTAGCCCATTGGTGATGCCAAGCCAGTTTTTGTGTGCCCATGTTCAATAGAAATCGTTGCCTATTAACAAACCAACCCCGACTGGAACAATTTTGGGATGTGTCCCATGGCACGGGATGCCAACACCAGGTTTAGCCAGGACCACAATGTCAATGTCGTCTAGCAATTTTTTTTGGCTTGAACACCTCTTGCGGGAGTAACAATGTTTGCACCTTTTGCTCTCCCAAGACCAGAAGCGAGGCTAGGGAAGGGGATGATATATCCTTGTTGACTTTGTATCTGTCCACAAAGTTCAGGAATTCTAGGCTAAGGACCATGCAAATGGCTTTTATAGATAACAAGCATGGCTCCTTGAAGACCAGCTTCAGCCTTCGGTCCATATTGAGGCCTTAATCTCACAGGACTTCCCACCGAGAAGCCCAATGGAAAAAGCTGGGAAAGATGGCCTTGTATGGTAGAAGCAAGCACCACTCGCACAAGCTACCACAAGAAGAGAGGAAAGATGATTTAATTAATTGTCTAACAAAGAATGTCGAGTTGCCACGCTGTTTGCCGTCATTCAACTAGCGAATGCCTGAAACTAAGCCGATCCTCTAAAAATAAGAATTTTAACGTCAACAAAAAGGAATAGTCTACCGGACAGTCCGCCTTGCAACCTTAGTCTTAAGCATAGTCATAGTGTTAAGCAGTTTCATTCTTAGTTCCATCCTTTTTTATGCGGGATCATGATGAGCTCCCCTAAATTTTCAACTTAGTCTTAAGCATAGTCATAGTGTTGAGCAGTTTCATTCTTAGTTCCATCCTTTTTTATGCGGGATCATGATGAGCTCCCCTAAATTTTCAAGGAAATGGCTATGTAGCGACAGTTTCAATTTATTTGACAGTTTTAGTGCATTTATTAATTAAATTAGAAACCTAAAATAACTATTTTTTAAATTTGAATTTAATTAATATAAATACACTAAAACTGTCAAATCAGGTTGAAACTGTTGGCTGCATAGCCATTTCCAACTTTCAACAGTCCTATTCTTGAAAAGACTATACCATGACTCAGTTGGTTGATGAGAGTTAGTTTTTAATTAAGCAATGAGAGTTTTTGCTTTCCATAGGATGCATGTCTTTATGCACACTTTTTGAGAGAGATCACAAGTGGGATTGAACTCAATATAGTATTTCTTTTTTCACTCAAGTGCTTTACCCCAAGAATATTTGCTAAATTTATCTAGAACAAAAGCTTTTATCTTTTTGTTGCCTAAGGGACACATTCAAAAATATATTTCATTTGTGCATCCATTTGTTGTTTTGCCTCACCCAAGTCTTCTTTCTTTTGCTCAAGCTATCACTGAAAACAATGTTTGGCCATCTACTTGTTTTCATGTTTTCAATTCTTTTTAAGTAACCTATGAGACACATCATAGCAATTGCTTCAATAGGGGTTGCCCCCATTTCACTCAGTAAAATGTCATAATTAATTGAATTTTTAATCTTGAACTTACTTGTGATCAAGCGCTTTTGAATTCTCTCAATTTGTTTCCTCTATGAAATAGTAGTGTTGCTGACCTACAATTCACATCCATAAAGTATGATTGTGAGCACTAGAAGACCAAAAAGAACCTTTATAGTGTTCCAATCCCAAAGTTTAGCCTTTGTACATCTATTTTGAAGAGCAAACATCGCTTTCCACCCACCCAAAGTTCTATTTTTACTGCAGTCTTCCCAAATTAACTTGTTGTAGTCAAATCCAAGATATTTGTACTCTTTAACTTCTTCAAGAGTGTTGCCTTCAAAATGAAACTTATGTTGACTTTGCTTTCTTTTGTTAGAAAATATCATAATTTAGTCTTGCTGATATTAACTTGCATCCCAACTATACTACGAAAACGCTCAAGTGCCAATAAGTGTTCTTGTGACCCGTGAGCTGAATTTGCAAGCAAAATGAGATCATCAACATATTGAAGAAGCTTAATCACAGACTCTCCTAAATGAACCCCATCACCACGCTGAGAAATTAACCACTCAAGCTTGTCAAGGGGCACCCTTGCCTGACTCCAATGTCACTCCTAAAACTTTCTAAGATGCATGTTGAAGATTTGATTTTAACTTTGACCTCTTTATAAAGCCTATGTACAACAACCCTAAGCTACAAGGGGATCCCAAGTTCTTCCAGTATATGCCACAATTTAGCTCTAGGTATTGTGTCAAATGCCTTTTTGAAATCAACAAAATGACAAAAGGCTTTTTTCCCTTTCTCCCAAATTTTTTCAATTAAATGCCTCAAAGTGATGTTGTGGTCAACTGTAGAATGTTTGGGTCAAAAACCAACTTGTCCTTTTGATCACTTATCTTTTTTCTTGCGCCCATGTATTGATTCTATTTTCTATCATGCTACCAAATAACTTTGCAAACAATAGATTAATCATAATGGTTCTATAGTTGGAAGGGTTATTGATGTCACCACTCTTAAAAATAGGTATCGACAGACTAGTTGTCCACTCCGTAGGGAACCCTTGTTGAATGATGTTATTGAATATTTTCATTATGTGAGGTGCGAGAAATTTCAACCTCCACTTTAGATACTCTGCTTGAAGATGAACCAAATCCTTAAGTTTTCCAAACCCTAGCTTTTTAATGCCTTTCTCTACATCTTGCACTGTGAAAAGCCTTGTTGTAGTGTTGACCAGAGGAGGGACAACCTCTACATTCTACTCATAGAGTCGCCTTTCATAATCGAACCATTGTGCATTTGTAATATTGTTTTTGATTTGCTTCTTTCTAGGCTGAAGTTCCTTCCAAAATAATTTGGGGTTATTTTTTCCAAGGTAGATTAGTTCTTCACGTGTAATGCTCAACTTTTTTCTTTTTCAAAATCTGCTTATGCAACTTGATATTCTTAACTGGCCCTTTCAATGTTCTCCTAGAAGCTTTGCATTCCTCATCAAATCACACATTAACCGAGAAATATTTTTTTTACTGATTTCTTAATTTTCGCTCGTTTCCAATCATCTAGAGCAGCTTGAATTATATTTGTTAGTTCATGATTGTGAAAAACTTGGTGAGGGGTTTTCTTATGCTTAAATAAAATCCCAAGAGCTTTCTTAAAGGTAAAACAATTTTCTAGAGTCAAAAGAATTCAACCTTTTGAAGATACTTGCTGGTGATAGTTAGTTTTCTCTATATGTCTTTTTTTTGCCCAAATCAGATTTAGATATACGGGCCTATGGTCTGATTTCAAGTCCCAAATATACTCACCAATCAAAACATCTTTTACTTTTTCAATCAAGCTTTGCGAACACATGATATAATCAACCACACTTGCCCCATTATGTGTTGCAAACGAAATTTCTCAATTTTTCCCATCTATCCAAACCATTGCAAATGATTAAGTCCAAGGTACTGCAACGTGTAAATAATTCATCCCCAAAGTGATTGCTATCTTTATTGTCCTCAGAGCACCTTGTCATTGCTGATTACTTACTTTTGTAAGCCAAATCAGGTTGAAGTCCTCTTTAGAACAAAGAACGTTGGCTTGCTCATTACCTCATTACCAACTGTGTATCCCCTACCAACTATGTATAAAATAAATGTTACGAGGCCAGCCA
Organism: Thuja plicata; assembly: GCA_018584345.1. Classification (NCBI taxonomy): domain Eukaryota; kingdom Viridiplantae; phylum Streptophyta; class Pinopsida; order Cupressales; family Cupressaceae; genus Thuja; species Thuja plicata. The sequence continues at coordinate 1,714,448 of MU224948.1, forward strand.
AGAGACCCCGTCATACGACACGTCTTGTCAATAGAAATGAATTGGATCTAGCTTGTTCCACTAGAAATATAATTAATACCATCAACTACGACATTTGCCTATTTGTCTACCTCTCTGTTTCCTTTGGAATTGGCTATGCAGGCAAGACAATTTTGGAAATTTAATAATTACATTTAAAATAGGAGTATAAGTGTATTCTGATTTAAAATAGGAGTATAAGTGTATTCTGATTTTAAATAGGAGTATAAGTGTAGCATGAAGTCTTAACACATTTCCAAGGGTTCCCAGATACCCAACTCTATAACCGATACGAAATCCAATTTTTCTCGAGTTGTCACAAGAGCTCGGATAAAGTCCAATGCGTTACATTCTAAGCCAAGTTTTTCAAAGACACACAACCGCTCATAGAGGAGAGTAGGTCAATCCTTCAAACAATATTAACCATACAAATTCAATTATAAATACTATTTAAATTTTTTCCTAAGATACCCAACATACACTTGTTCATTTAACCTTCAAGCCAATATGACAATTCAACTAGTAAACATCATAAAAACATGCTAAAACAACCCTGCAACCATAAATGCGTCAGATGCCAAGCTCAGAAGCTATATTGGGCAAAGATGTTGATGTGTAGGCAAAGGCACTAAAAATCCTAAATAATAATCTATAGGCACAAATGTTGATATATGTATGAATCACTTGCTCACTACGGTTGGTCTCAGTATAGTGAGTCAAAGATGCCAAACTATAGTTTGAGACACCAAACAACAGACGCTGGTCCCCATACGTAGATGTCGGTCGTCAAGAATGATCTTGTCCTGGGGTTAAAATTCTCAAACTAGTGAGGCCATTGCCATCAATGAACCTCTGAAAATGTTGGCATTATGGTAGTTTCTGGAGGAGATATGAAGATCGGTCATAAGAAGATACATAATTGGTTGTCACTGATGACAATATGATCAGTTAATATGATTGGAGCGTTTGGTAAGATCCGTACATGATCAGTAAAGGGACAAACAATTAACTGTGTTGATCGGTGTACAAGAGGTGTATAGGAAGAACAATTTCAATCAGTTAAATTGATAGCGGTTGAGTTACAAAGAAAATCAGACAATGCAATCTTAGAGGAGACATTCACATGGTATGACGAATCCATGGTTCTGACCACGACAACTAATTCGATGTTTTGAGTGAATTATGTTTTCGATATGGAAGATAGTATACCTATTGGGTCACCGATCAAAATTTCATGATAAATCAGTTAAGGTGGTGGATATGAGGTCGGCTATTGTTTATGAAAATGGATATTACATTTGGGGATGACGTATTAGGTATGATTGACGCTGATTTTGAGGAGGTTGGTAAATATTTTGTGCCTAATTTGATGGAAGGTTTTTAGGTCTTAAGCCACTTAAAAACACAATATATAAGGAGATCTAAATCGTGTGATTTAGGGGTTGTGATCATTTTTTAAGTGCAACGATTAGAGATCAATACAACGTCAGAAAGAAAAAGGAGCAAAGAGGATATGATAGGAAAGCAATGCCATTCTACAGATCATTATTGTTGTTGTTTCCTAATAGTTGCAACAGGTTAAATCGTTTAACAATGTAGATCCTAACATATCTTTATTGTAAATCCTTTAACATGGTAACTTCTTGAATGAAGGTTGAAATCCTCTAGAGAGGTAGGCTCTAACAAGTCTTTTGGTACTTCTAACAAGGTACTAGTCACTTTTAACAGGGTGAACCCTTGAAATATGGTTCAATCCTGGTATGTATGTTCTTCTATCCACAGAATCAATTTCCAAGAATAGGTCCTATTACATTGTTAGAAGATCAACTGACCTAGTTTTGCAAATTAAGCAATACATCAGGACATTAGGAGACAATGTCAATACTGTCATGTGGGGATACTTTAAATATTTTACAGGAAAAATGCACTTGAGAGAGAGAATCCCAAACAATATAGTTGAAAAGTACAAGAATGATATTTGATTTCTAGTAGATACATATACATGTATGTTGCAGGCAGTTCAACTTAGAACATCTTGGGTACCAACTATGGGTTATGAAGTAGATGGTAACTTAGTTACTTTACATGTTGATGTACTTTTGTCAAAACCTATTGATACTTCTACACCTAGATTTGGAACATATGAGGAGTCATCATTGAAAATTCATAGTGAACTGAAGGCACCGGTAATCCAAAGAAAAGTAAGGAAACAAGTTGACAATCTAGCCAAAATGAGTGGTATAACTCAAGAGATGACGAATAAACTTAGGAAGAAAATGGAAAGTGAGAAGGTAGACAGATCTACTGCTTATAAAGGAAAGAAAGATGAGGTTGGAGTTGAAGAAGTCACACCTCATAGAGTCACTAGGAGTTCAGTACATAAACAATCCACTTCAACTTCAATTTTGACTGAACTGCTAAAAGAGTTACCCGTGACTGTTCAACAAACCTACAGAAGAAAGAAAATGAAGACATTTGGCTATAAATAGTCTATGAACAAGAAGGAGAGTAAGGATAAGGCTGAAGAAAAAGAAGTTGAAACCAAGTCTGAGAAGGAACAAAAGGAACTAAGAGCTAGTGGGTAGTGTTGAGATTGAAGAATATCAATCTACCCAAGAAACACCTGCATGCAAAGCTGCTACGAGAATGAAGAAGAAAGAAAGAGAGAAAGAGCTAAGGCGGCCGATAGGCCAGAGACTGCAAATGCATGTTGACAGAAATGATTTCTATATTATCAACAATGAAATGATTTACAACTCCTTGTGAATTACAAAGCGGACAATCCTTATAAAGGATGCCGAAACCCTAAAAAGGGAAACTAACTCAGAAATAGAAACTACCTAAGATTAGCTTAAGCAACTAGAGTGAATAGGGAAGTTACTAATTAGATCATAATGATTTAAATTAGTAACCTCGATATGCTATTACTCTAACACCCCCCCCTTAAGATAAGCTTAGGGAGAAGCCAAACCTAGGAAACTACTGCAGAAAGCAGGAAAGAAGGGTCCCGGCAACAAGGCCTGATCAGGTACCCAAAACATAAAGCAAAAGAATAGAGCAAG
>MU224948.1:1726837-1751210 GCA_018584345.1 Thuja plicata
GGCTTCCATATAAGCAAGGTGAATTTATGTGTTTGCTTTGTTTATCTCTGCAATTTCAATTATATTATAAGGTTAATTCCAAAACTGGGGTTTGACCAAGGCAAACCCCTCCCCCACAACAAAAAAAACCTTTTTTTCTTGTAGGTACAGGTTCAGGACTGTAGATCTGAGACCAGATCTGGATACCCTTTTCGGATTTCTTTCAGACTGTGCGAATAGGGACACTTTTGGAGTTGAGCAGATTGAGTTGGCAAAAGTGGTACAGGGTCGACCTTTTTCATAAGACGACATCAGATCGGAAAAATATTTATGGGTTTTGTTCATCTCTGCGTTCCGGTTCTGGATCATACTTCAGTTTTTTCAGAAACAACCTACATACCTCAGAAAATAGTGTTCTTTGATCTGCACTATTTTAAGGTTGGTACTTCATCTCATCCATTTCAATTCCTAGAGCTATCATATACATTCCTTTCTAAAACGGGAATTTAAGATCTTTCCTCTTTGTTCTCATTTCCAAATGATTGATTCATTTGTGCATTGATCCTTTTTGGGTTGATCAATTTGGATCTTTCATTTGTGCATTTGAGGTTGAAAGGAACATCTTATCATCCCCACACATCACACAAACATCTACATTTTCAAATGTGACTACTTTTTATATGTTACAATTTGGAAGTTACTGATTAGCTTTGTTAGATCAGTGGTGAAATTTCTGAAGTACTTGTCTGCACTGATTCACCCCCCTCTCAGTGCTTGTGCATACTATAGGAAAATACTAAAAATTCAAACATGAAATCTCATGGTTTTGGGAAAACTTGTTAGTTCCATTTGAACAACAACTCATCTATTCAATAAAATCATGTTATGTCCACACACGAAGAAACAAGCAACATAATGGTATGTAAAAACCACATTTCAAATCCAAATATGCAGACAAACCCAAAAAAAACATCAAATTAAACCAAATAAGTGAGGAACATAACTAGAATCACCACGCAATTCATTTGCAACCAACAAGAAACAATCTAATTGAAAAACAAGAAAGGTATTGAGATTCCTACCTCAAATTGGAGAAAAAACACCAAAAAAGACATCACAAACACACAATGGACGTAAGTGAGAATCTTGACAATTGGTAGAAATCCAAGCACAAATCTATGGGGATAATACACACAAAAATCCCTCAAAAAATCTCCCAATGTTAATAGAAATTGATTTTCTCCCGAAAGGGTTTTGGAGAGAAAATTGGAAATGAAAATGTCAAGCGTGGAGAAATGAGTTCCAATTCACAACATAAAGCACTTTTTCCAAAAGTCAAAACGGCTAAAATAAAAACCACTTAAATCCACATATATAAAAAATGCTAATTTAATCTTCCCAAAGTACCCCATTGTATAAAACATTTAATTCCAATTAAATTAGATACATATTCAGTATATTTGTTGGTAGATAATAACTTGACATTTAAATATTTAAAATAATATTTAACTTGAATAACTCAACTGCGATAATTGCAGATAGCCGACTATGCACATACCTGTAACTGATCTTCCACAATTATGTAGGGATAACTCAACTTTACATTTCTGGTAACTAGAGGTTTAATTGTATGCAAACAAGTATATATTGTCCAACCAAGAATCATAAAAAGGCTAGGTAGCATGAATGGCCAATGTGACTATCTCTTGTAACCACTGTCACAAATAAGGACATGCTTAGATTTGTGAAGCCAGGTGGAATCAATGCCTAGTACCTGTCATCACTACAACATACACACATCAAATGTACTCACTCATACATATAAAATAACTAAAGCACACATATAGATAATGAGTAATTGAAGCTAATTTAGGAGAATTTCAATAACGTAATAATTCTTATATATTGAAATGTTTTTGAATTAAAAAGAAACCAAATAAGGGGGTGACCCTTACAAAGACAAGGCCTGAAGGCAAAATTTTAGGGCATTAACAACACATAGTCAACACAACATACATTGGCTACAAAAGCAGATCATGAGCCCAAAGGCTAAGCCCAAACATGAAGGGCCAAACTCATGCCACAAGAGTACATGAGTGAGAGTTCTTCCTACGCCTTCAGACAACTATCTAGGCGATACTATCCTTAGGCTCCCTAACGAAGGAGACTCCGCTAGGGAAACTGCCACCACAATGGCTAGAGTGTTGTAGAAGTTGAGCAACGTCAACAAAACCTGGTGCAAAGAATAAATGAAAGCAGAGGGAGCATAAGGGTCCTCATAGACAAAAGGTGTTGTGCCAATGGAATTAGGGGAAACAATGATAGTTTCAGTATAAGCAAGACTCAAATTAGCAACAAAATCCTAGCTCCAATCAGAAATAGTGGCATCAATAACAAGGGAATCATAATGATTTTCAGTAGGGGTTTCATCTTCATCATCAAACTTGTGAGCCAAAAGAAAAGGATTTAGAAAGAGTATCAGAAGCACAAACTGTCAAATGAGCATCACTTGCATCCTTCCACCAAGTAGCAACATATTTTTTTCCATAAAAGAGTGTAGTTAGTGGCCATGTGTCCATTGAAGAAGCAACACTGACAATGGAAGGGAAGGCCCTCATAATCGAGTGATTAAGTCCATGGCCTTTCCCCAACCATGAGCACCACATCTCCCGGGAGTGGTTGGGAGATATCCATATCCACCAAGACGCGAGCAAAGGTAGAGTGGCCCAATGTAGCCATAGCTTCATCAATCTTCAGGAACTGACCAAGAGATTTACTAATGGCTTCAAAGAAAGAAATCTCCCAGAAATGGAGTGGGAGATTAGGAAGGCAAACCCAAACTGAATGCACATTTAGTGGTTCTGTAAGATGGTTGAATGAAACTATCCAGGGTTTGGCAGAAAGAGAGTGATTCCCCCAAACTCACATCTTCTTCAAAATCAAGTCCCAATCTTTAGAAGAAGAAAATGAAGCAATAAAAAATCCCTTGGTACAAGGGTAGAGTTCAATGTTACCAGAAACTAAAGGTCTCCAAGAGTTGGTAATCTAATAGTGCAAATATGGAAGAGAGGGCCAAAAACCAACTAATCTACCAACCAACCCACAACGCTAGTAAAATTCCACATTATCCACCACATCAGGGCTACAGACCACCACACGAGAGGACTTGACACAAGCCATGGGACGATATTTCACCTTTTAAGGAATAGTAATAAAAAACTTAGTAGCGCGAGCATAACTTCTTCCACCAGTAGCAATAGGTTTTTTTTTTAATTTTTTTAATTTTTTTTTTGGGGGGGGGGGGGNTTAATTTTTTTTTTGGGGGGGGGGGGAATCTCGTCCTTTACAACCCCAGAGCTAGACCTACCAACACCAGGGGCAGAAATAACAACCAAGCCCAAGTACAACACATAGAGCCTCAAAACTAGGGCCAACACCCAGAAGACCAGGGGCACCACATGGAGCTGAACTAGTAGACGTCAACAACCCATCGTTAGGGCCCCCAGAAACATTCAGAACCAACAGGGCAACGAGCGTAGCAGAAGAAGAAATGTTGGCAGGAGCACCAACAAGTTGACTGACATTGTCACCAAAACTAGCATACAATATCACCCCTTTTATATTTAATCATCATTTAAAATATCACAATAATATTCTCATTAAATTAAAAACTTTTAAATACCATTTTACAATAACAATGAGCATATATCAAATTCCTGAACTAGATCAATAACAACGCATGATCAACAACAATATCACAACAAATCATTGGCATAACATCAGTGAATCATCATGTCATCACATCAAATTCAATATAATCAAAACATCCTCAATATTTAATATAATCCAACCATCATCATATATCATCATGTCATGTTCATAGAGTCATCATGCATACATGATCATCATTGAAATCACAAATATAACCTACTATCCATATCATTGGTGATATCTATACAATCAAAATAATATAATTGAAACTGGGTGCATCACATGAATGCCAACACAAAAGAATAATCTATGAACAATCATAGGATAATATAAACATAGTCTATCTCATATCAAAATAAAGGAGTGACAAAATGCAACCACAAGAGGCACTACATTGTTAACTTAGCTAATGCAACTTGTGGTTATAGTAGCATGACCATCGGGTAAGTTGTGTGGGTATTCAACTTATTGCTAGTTCGCTTTGATATAGTAGTACATGTATGCTCCATCTAGCTCAAAACAAACATTATAGTTTGTTGGTATTGCTTTGGGATCGAGTCTAAGCTTAGCAGAGATGCATGGTTGCATCAAAGCTGTAAAATATTTTCATAGCAATACAATCTTTCTCTTACTTACAAAAAAATCAATTACTACAAAAATCTACCTTTTGATTTGTGTAGAACAGTGAGTTAAATCACCTGGTAAAAATAACCCCTCCACTATAGTTCCAGGACAACAAAAAACAACAAATTTCCTAATCACCAATATTATGTTTTGGAATATTTTAAGGCTCACAAAATTTTTGTACGTTTGAGATTATTTCAAAGCATGCATGAAATGTTTGTTCAAGGCTCATTATTCCATATTTATAGACTTGACTAGAAAAATAAAAAATATGGGTATGTAAAGTTTGCCTATTGTTCGTATTCTATGAACAAATGACAAAGCTAGATGCTTACTTGTCTAATCTCTTAACAACTACAACATTCAAAATGTTTCAACCATGGAAATTAGGGATGCAACACCTTCTGATGTGGAATGTTGAAGAAGGAAGATTATTTTTATTGTTTTGATATGATGAGAAGGTCATGTATGAATAATTGTACTATTTTATTAGGAGATTAGATAAAATGCATTTAAGATGTTAACGACTCTTCAACACAAAGTAATCAATCTAATCTCAAAGAAAAAAAGGATATTGTGTACCTATTATCTATAAGACTTTCAAAGCCTAAGCAAATAAAAAGAGAAATGTATGAGGGCAAAGTTAATAGTGCTCTTTCATTGTGTTGTTAAGAGAAGTGTCTATGAGATTGAACAAATTGGTTAATAAGTTGAATTGTCATTCACAAGCATGTTGACATCTTAGATAATTTATCCTCACCTGGAAAATATTAAGGGTTATAATAATTGGAGCCCTTAACAACTAATTCACGTAGTTTGATAGGACAACTTTTCTCTTTCACCCTAACCTTTAATTACTTAAGGGGAAAGACTTAAAAACTAAAGCACTATTTAGTGTACTTAACTTTGTTAGGAATAATTGGAAGATGACTAAACTCAGTTGTTAGTATATAGGATTGATGTTACACTAAAATCCAGAAGTGTTAGTAAAATAAAGGGTTAGTGTTTTTATTTGTTAAATACAATATTCTATTTTTAGGACTTTGCTCATTTAATTTGAGTTTTCAGATCTATGAATTCATTGAAGAACATAGAGTTGGATGGATCAAATACCTTCAATAGTTATAAAGAAATGAAATATGAATGGATCTTGTATTTACGCATAAAACTCTATCAAAAAACATAATGAATGGTTAAAGAATATGCTCTTGGCAGTTTGGATGCAATGAATTTCAAGCTTGATACCCATGCCAAAATGATGACAATTAACAAATCCATGACATCAATTATAAGGTCATTGGGCATAGAACTTTCATGCTCCTAAACTGTATTAGTGTATAATCCAATGCAATTGTTTTGAAAGCAAAATCCTCCATGAAGTGTTGGAGTGCTACAATTTTGAGTTGGATTAGCTTGCTATTCGTTATCATCTCCCATCCTTGGAGTAGACTTTTCATTTGGGGGGGGGGGGGGGGGGGGGGGGGGGCATGGTTGCATGATCTCTCTCCTCACAAATCAGAATTAATTTTTCCTCTTTGAGGGTTTGTACTTCTAATCTTGTATACACCACATTTTCCCTTTATTCTAGGGGAATTTTTTCTCTTCTTTATGAGGTGCATTGTACTTAGCCATTATACTTGGGTACGTTATTAGGCTTTGATGTTATTACCCACTCTTTTCGCCTCGCCTAAGCTATACTTAAGGAGGGGTGTTAGTGTATAATCATGCTTACGTGCTTAAGTGGCTTGTCCATTTGGCATCTTGCCCATGTTGTAGGCTCAATAGGGTGGTAGGTCGATTATTTCCTTCATATACCTCCACTCATTTCCTATGTACTCACTCACTCATTATATGCATTCATCTTCATTTGTTTGTAATTCTCTATCTTTTGTTGTTTCTATTTGCCTAGTGTTCTTGGTTAAATCTCACAAACCATTTAGTATTGAAGATAATTTTATTTGCAAATACTTATATGTTGTGGATAACTTTATTTGAAACTTTTTGTTGGAGATAATTTTAGGGTATAAATTTATCTCATTCTTGTATAATTAACTACTCAAATATGTTTCCCTTGTGATATTCAACTTTATTCTTTTATATAATTTTTGTCAAGGCTTATAAAACTTTTTTTAAAGAGAGAAAATTCAATGGACATATGTAAATATTCTTTTTTCTCAACTAGTTTGATTAGAACCATTTCATAGTTTTAATGTTGAAAATTTCAACTTAAGCACTTGAAATAGATTTGTGTTGTAAATAACTTTAACTCACAAATCTATTAATCTTTAATCAAAATAATTTCTTATATGCGCAAATCAAATTTTAGTTTGTAACATATTAATTTACAAATATTTTTATTATCTATTTATCATACTTGAAAAGAAAAAGTTGTATTACCATGCATGATCAATCTTAACTAAAGAATGTAGCTAGCGCTGAATTCAAATCTTCTTGCATCATCAAAACAAAAAATACTAATAAAATTCAATAAACTAACATATCCATTTGTTCACCATATCATATTTGTGAAAATTGCCTTACCAAAAGAAAATGTAGATTTAAAATTGAATGGCTAACATGCATGTAGCGTCTCGCAGTTTGATGCAAGATATTAAAAGATAGAACCCAATATGATCTTTTAACAATCTGTAATCTTAAAAAAAACGATTGGTTTGCACATTTCATAGGCTCTCAAATGATGTTGAGGAGCGCCACTCCCATCGGATACGGAGATACAATTGTCCATTCTACTGTAGGGACGATCTACACGCATAGTCCATCTTCGAAATTTGTAGTTAGAGCCGCTAGTGATCTGAATTTGAATTCCAGCAGCGGAGACCCAAATGCAAATGTACCTGCTATAAAATTTGTTAAACCACGTAATCTGAAGACATCGAAATGGTCTAAAGGAGATGGGCCAGGGGAATATGGAGGCCCTCCCGCGTATACAGAACCCAGAAAATATTGGGGAGGAGACAATTCTGATCCAATCACCTCTAGAAATGATTACATTTGGAACAAAGAATGGTTGCCTTTTGTCCAGACAGCTACTCCGGAGATACCACAGCTCGAAGATCCCCAAAAGGTAATAGTAAATGAGTATTTAAATAAAATTGAATGCCTTATGTTCCATTGTTCTTGTAAGTTTGGGCATTGAACTGTTTCTTGTAAACATCAGTTTTTCAGTGGGTAAAATTCTTTTCGTTTTTTATACAATCTTTGGGTATCTCTTAGGTTGAGTTCGTCTGGGATTTGCACTCAGTGTTTTAAGTTATGTACACACCACCCAGCAAGTTGGGTGCTTACAAAATTTCAGAACCTTATCATCATGTGTTCCGCTTTTCGAGCTTGGGACTCTGTTAGGGAAGTCTCAACGGTTTTACCATTTAAAGCTCATCCCATCTGATATTCTTCTCGTAAATTTGGCTTCATTTGATTTGTTTTCTGTTTTGTTTTTGGTCTGTTGGATGGAGACCTCTCTTTGTTTGACTGAGAATTAGTCTCTGTTTTGCTTTGTAAAATTTTAAAGAAGGGCCTGCTTAAGAAAACTCTGATATTGTACGAATACCACCAATGCAAAAGTAGAGCTAGAGCATTCCATCATAAGGTAAATGTAGAGGATTTAAGGCATGGTCAAGCCGGATGCCATTTCAAGTATGAGACTTAGTTGTAGAAGCTCACACGGAAGTTTTCTATTTACTTTACATGTTATTAAAGTTTTGTATGTTTAGGTTTCAACCTCATGACCTAGCTCACTTGTAAATGAGACCTTGCTAAACTGCCTACTCCAGATGTAAAAATGAGTGCAATGCTTTGATTCCATGACCTCTCCCAAACTTTCTTGTTTACAACTAGTCCTATGGACTTTGGCATGAGAAATAAATCATTGCCTACCTAAGGAGTGGATAACTAGTCTAGCGATACCTCTTTTTAAGAGTGGTAACATCAATAACCCTTCCAACTATGGAACCATTATGATAAATCCGCTGTTTGCAAAGTTATTTGGTAGCATGATAGAAAACATAATTAGTACATGGGCTGAAAAAAAGATAAGCGAGCAAAAGGACAAGCTGTTTTTAGGCCCAAACACTCTACGGTTGACCATGGCATCACCTCGAGGCATTTAATCGAAAAATTTGGGAGAAAGGGGAAGAAGCCTTTTATTGGTTTGTTTATTTCAAAAAGACATTTGACACGGTACCTGTTGTCGGGTAAAATTAAGTGTTGTTAGTGCTTGTTAATTTGGTCGAAGGGTAGGTAGTTGGGAATGGTTGCGGCGGTTGTGCTCGCACCCTTTCTGTATTGGCAGTGATATTTTGGCCACGGGTGGTGCTGTGTAGTCGAGTCAGAAGAGGAAGCGCTAGGTTGTGGTATCAGAGTCCGAGTCCCACGACGATGATAGTGGTTAGGCAGAATCAAGTGAAGATAGCTTTCAGATGGTAGGCCGAGATAGTCATACGGCCAAGGGAGAGACAGTGGACTCGTAGATAGGAGTTGGACACACCCACAACCTCGGGTGGTGGTACGATGAAGGTCCATTTTGCTCCGCCACTTCTTTCTGGAGTTGCCCAATTGACTTTGCCTACTTCATTTGGTACGACGGTGGCAATAGTTCCCATGCCCGACTTTGGGCAGTTGAGGGCCCCGGTTATCATGACACCCTTGAGTGTGGAGACGGCAGTGGTAGCCCCACCGCCAGCGACAGAGCCAGAGTCAGTAGTGGCAGAGTGTGCCATAAGCGTAGTTGAGTAGCCAGTAGCAGCCAAGATAGTTGAGGCTACGAGGGATACCATGTGAGGTGATTGAGGCGGTCAAGACGGAGGCCATGTAGGTGGTTGAGATAGAGGCAGCAGGAACAAAGTTGGTGGAGCAACCGATAGGGACGAAGGTACAGATGTTGGGTGGTACTCCACAAGCAGACATGAGCGCTTGGCTTAACTGCTTCCAACTTACACCTATGGCCCTTGTTGGAAACACCATCCTCTCACCACGACGACAGGTACCATCTGAGCTAGTGGACCTGGAGGGAGAGAGTTCACTAGTCAGGCAGTTGGCGGAGAGTTCAGTAGTCAGACAGTTGGCAATGACTCCTCAACATGATGTAGGCATATTAGAGCTTGAGTGGGAGTTTAGTGACTTGGATCAGTATATCGCACATGGCCGCAGGAGCCAGGTGGATAGTGGCCTCAGCTCGATGACAAGGCCACGTGGTGGTTGATCGGCAGGTGGAGGAGTTGTTAGAGTTTGTCAGAGAGGGTTGCACTCAGGAGTTCCATTGATGCTTTGAGTCTCGAGGATGGCCAGCCACAAAGACCTTAGAGATGTTGGAGGCTTGGGGCCTTTCGTAGAGTGTGGGGGAGAGTTTGGTTCAGTCCCTACTGTGGGAGGTGGAGCAGGTCTTGTGTGAGGGCTACTATGAGTTGAGGAGGACTCAACACATGGCATCAAGGGCTGAGGCCCATCGACTGACAGCAATGACAGCCTGAGAGGAGATGGCCACTCGACTCCAGGAAGTTGAGGAGCATCACAAAGATGAGTTGGCTCAGGAGAGGGCTGCGTGGACAGCTGAGAGGGCAGCTATAGCAGCACAGTTGGAGGAGGAACGGGCAGAGAGAGCCCTGATAGAGACTCGCCTGGCTAGTGCTATGGAGGCGACTGACAAGAAGGATGAGGTCTTGGAGGCAGCTTTTATGGTCAAAACTGCTATGGAGCGACAAATGTTGGCTGAGCGTGACCTGAAAATAAGGACAGAGCAAGTGTACAAGTTGAGAGTGCGACTGGCAGCCCCTACACCACCGCCGACACCCTCCTCATCAAGGACGCTCTCTCATCTTCCACGTCAGTCTTGATTTCCTTCTGTCTAGTTGTATAGTTATGTTCATCCCCATTTTGTTGTGTGTCGTTCGAAGACGACTTTCTTTTTGGGGGTCATGATGTTGTTGGGTAAAATTAAGTGTTGTTAGTGCTTGTTAGTTTGGTTGAAGGATAGGGAGTTGGGAATGGTCGCGACGGTTGGCGCTTGCACCCTTTCGACACTTATATATGTCATGTACTTTCATCCGAGAGATGGCATTATGGTTGTTGGCATTGTGGTAATTGTTGTGGAAGTACTTTGGTGTCATTGTTGATATACATTGTAAACATTGATGGTATTAATGAAGAAACATCTGTGAGTTCTCTGACATTACTTTGTTTTGTTATATTTTCTATATATTCTCGTATGCATTAAATTGTTACCCTACGGGGTAAACAATACCTAGAGCTAAATTGTGGCATAGACTGGAAGATCTTGGGATCCCTTTGCATCTTAGGGCTGCTGTCCATAGGCTTTAGTAAGAGGTCAAAGTTAAATTCAGATCTTCAAGAGGCATCTCAGAAAGTTTTAGGAGTGACATTGGGGTCAAGCAAGGGTGCCCCTTGTCCCCTACTCTTTTTGGTCTCTATATTGACAAGCTTGAGGAGTGGTTGATTTTTCAGGGTGGTGATGGGGTTCATTTAGGAGAGTTTGTGATTAAGTTTCTTCTATATGTTGATGATCTTATTTTGATTGCGAATTCGGCTCACGGGTTGCAAGAGCACTTGTTGGCACTTGAACGTTTATGTAGTCTAGTTGGGATACAAGTTAATATCAGCAAGACTAAAATCATGTTATTTCTTAACAAAAGAAAGCAAAGTCAGCATATGTTTCATTTTTAAGGCAACACTCTTGAAGAAGTTAAAGAGTACAAATATCTTGGGTTTGACTTCAACAAGAAGTTAATTTGGAAAGGCTGCAGAAAAAAGAGAACTTTGGGTGGGTGGAAAGCGCTGTTTGCTCTTCAAAATAGATGTAGAAAGGCTGAACTTTGGGATTGGAACACTATACAGGTTCTTTTCGGTCTTCTAGTGCTCCCAGTTACTTTATGGATGTGAATTGTGTGCCAACAATACTATTTCACAGTGGAAACAAATTGAGAGAATTGAAAAGTGCTTGATCACAACAAAGTTCAAGATTAAAAGTTCGGTTAATTATGACATTTTGATTGAGTGAAGTGGGGGCAGTCCCTATTGAAGCAATTGCTATGATGCGTCTCATAGGTTACTTAAAAAGAATTGAAAACATGGAAACAAGTAGATGGCCAAACATTGTTTTTAGTGATAGCTTGAGCAAAAGAAAGAAGACTTGGATGAGGCAAAACAACAGGTGGATATGCAAATGGAATATATTTTTGAATGTGTGCCCCTTAGGCAACAAAGAGATAAAAGCTTTTGTTCTAGATAAATTTAGCAAATATTCTTGGGGTAAAGTGCTTTGGGAGAAAAACAAAATACTATATTGAGGAGTTCACTCCCACTTGTGATCTCTCTCAAAAAGCGTACATAAAGGCATGCATCCCATGGAAAGCAAAAATTCTCATTGCTCAATTAAGAACTAACTCTCATCAACTTCGGTGTGAAATTGGGAGGTGGAAACGGCTGAAAGAAATTTGGGAAGAAAGAGTGTGTGTACTTTACACCTCTGGGGCAGTTGAATCTGAAAGACACTTCATTTTGTAATGTGAGGCTTATTGCGACATCAGGAACAACTATGGCGATATACTGACAGCTGGGTCATGGTATAGTCTTTTCAGCGAGGGGGCTGTTGAAAATTTGGGGGAGCTCATCATAGTCTTGCATAGAAAAAAAACGGAACTGCTTAAGGCTAAGTTTGCAATGCTGACTGTCCCATAGGCTACTTTTTGTTGCCTTGTGGACGTTTAAAGTTGTTCTTCTTCTTTTTCTTCTACATGCATATGGTCACTAGCCTAAAAAAGAAAATTATCAGCTACTTGTACAAGGTAGTTCCTAAAAAGAAAGTTGTCACCTATTGACACAAGATAATTGGCCTCATAAAGAAAATCATTACTTGCACAATATAATTAGCCTTAAAAATGAATGTCATGATTGCAAATTCAAAACTGATAATGATCTCACATGAACTATCAAATAGGAAGATAGTTTCTCCCTTAGATACTTTTGGCAGCAAGACACCTAGAGAAAAATATCACATGCCCGCACAAGGTAATTAGCCTCAAAATGAAACATGATTGCAAATTCAAAAGTAATTATGAACTCTCATGAACTATCAGATAGGAAGATAGATCCTCCCTAAGATACTTTTAGAACAAAGAATTTCTAAGGTGTGCTACTTAAATGAAGTAGAAGGTGAGACCCATTCCCTTTTGGTTTGATTCCTATACAATGATTTTAGGCATAATCAGATATTTGCTGTCACACTCTAGGGCATGAAATATTCATACCCTAGGACATTCAATCTTAAGTTGAGACAATATAGAAGACTTATAATTTTTTTTTATAAAACTAGACACTAAGGAAGGCAATCTTTTAAACAAGTAAACATAATTTGATAAGTCCTTTGAACTGTTTTGTTCTAAAGGACATTGAGGTCATCTCATCATCATCTTAATCTTGAGGCTTTTCGTTTTCCAGATTTGATCTTAAAATCAAAAGTAAGGCCTTCTTTGCACATTTTTTATAGCTGTGCTTCATTGGATTTGGTCTTTCTTATTGCAGTGTGCTGGATGGAAATGTTGCTTTGGTATGACTGAGAATTAGTCTTTGTGCTGCATTGCTGTCAAATACTGGAAGTTATAGTTGAATTTCATCATATGTATTTTCAATTTTGCATTCCTTTTTCTAGATAACCCACGATGGGCCACCTTTATGTGTGGGGTAAAGTTGACAACATTTTAAAACTTAATGAAAATTGATCATGCTGGTGTGTAGGGTTAAGCTTGGACCATATTTCTAATATTTCTAAACACAGATCACAATGCAGTATGGGATAAGCTTGGACTGCATGCTTAAGATTGTCAATAGGGATCATGCTGGAGTGTGCAGTAAGCATGGATCACATTCTTAAGATGTATATATATGAGCCATGCTGTAATGGACTACATAATCATCGGAACTCAACCTCACCACACGTCTTCCAGTGTTATAGGCCACCTTGTTGCAGTGGACTGATTTAAACATGGATCACATTCTGATGAGTGTTCCCGTCTTCTTCACACAACAATCCTTTGGATTATTCGTAACTTTAAATTTCAGGGAATAAAAACTGAAGAGGTAAAGTCATTAGGAAATGAAATTACAAACAGTGAACATAAGCAGCCGCTGCACAATGAAGAGGTATAACCTTCCCCTTGATAGTGCCAAGTTGTCAACAATTCAAAACTTATAACCATTAAAGGAAATGATAATTACAAATAATGAACATAAACAGCAGCTGCACAATTTCTAACAGGATTCATCACTATTAGACAGAGTATTCTAATTTGGGATCCTTTTGGTATGTAAATGTGAAAGTATGCAGGAGTGGAAAATTATAGAACAGAAAAAACGCTTGGACTTCATTGTTTAATGCAAATTCTGATCAGTGCACTAATTCTATGGATTTTTGCCCCCGTAAATTGGTCGTCATTGTCCGGTTGGGGATTGTGCCTATTCCATCAAATTTCTCTTGGGACTCTAATTCGAAGTTCTTTTCCCTCAAATAATGAATCTGTTGTGAAAAAAAGATTCATAAAGAAGCATAGTGGCTATAAATTGCATATAAATATCTTTCCAGTGTGTACTCATATAGCAGCCATCGATTGAATGGTAATTACGTGTCATAGGCTTGGCAATACTTTTAAAACATGTAGTCTCTTTTCGTCAGTCACAAATATCAATGCTGACCTACATTGGAAAATACAAACCATGTTTTCACCTTTTTTGGGGAGAATTTTTTGTCCTTCTGCCAAACAATTATATTACATGAAAATTCTATCTCCCCACATTTTACTTGAAAACTTTTGATGTTTTTCTGAACCTCTTATATTTCCTTTTCTAAAAAATAATGGTTACCATGTTCTAATCTTGCAATGTACCAAAGCCACTTTGTCAATGTTATATTGTATACAGTTACCTCCTTTGCACTTTAAAAGCCAATATTGATATCTAACTATCCTTACTAATATTGATGAATTTGTTGATTAGTAGTTGGAGTGGATATCTATTATCTATGGATGTGTGTAACTTCGATGTGGCTGCTGCCAGAAGTTAGCTCTTGCAAGCTTGTTGAGTGTGCTTATATCTCATTAATTGAAAATATCTCATTAATTGAAAACTGACTTTGGATTTAACATTTTCCTTTTACAGGAACAGGAAGCAGGTTATTTGAGCCTTAATAGAGCTATGTCGCTTGACAGGTTCTAATAGTCCTTGATTTTCATTTCCGTGCAGTGTCTGGATTTTTCCTACAACTTGTTTTTCTACTTGAAATCAAGAAATATTTTTTACTTCTGATGGACAGCCTTGAGGTGGACTTAAGTGAGGAACTAATGAAACCTTCAGTCCCGATTTTAGAGCACCAAGTAGAAGCAGCTAGGCTTGGTATTTCTACTGATGAGGTATTTTTTATATATATCTTGTAAATCAAGTTGCAGATAAATTTTTAATTTAATGTTTTTTCATGCACAACGTTTCTATATTCTTCTTACACATTTCTCCTTGTTATTGATATCAGGCCATCAGGGCTGACAAACGTAGTTGGCAAGTTGCACCAACAACACGTGAGCAGGAGAAATGGAAACGGGCTAGCAAGGCTACAACAGGGGGCACTGTATGTGAGCAGCTTCCTGTTTCTTTTTGACTGCACAAGCTTACCTTTATACAGAGACAAAAGGATACCATCTGTCAGAAATCGCACTCAGTTTTCTTTAAGTATAAGTTATGTCTAGATGATTTTTCAGGTGGTTCTTATTGTTTAATCTGATATTGCATTAAAAAATCTGAATTTTTCTGATGCCTGATTTTTACATAGTGAAACTGATCAATTCCATGCTATATTCATGCAGTTTCGGTATAAAGTGAAGGAAAAAACTAGGCTCAACAAACCTTTATATATTTTGAATGATCTAGTCACGTCAATACTTCAAGCTGTTATAGTGTTGACCCAAGTCCATGATTGATCAGAGAATAAACTCCACAAGCAATAGAAGAGAATATTAACATAGTGGTGGTGTCAAAAGACACCAAAGAAAATTCACTAATATATAATATGAAAATTGAGAGACCACATGAGAGTCTGTATGTAAGATAGTGGAGGGCCTTTATAGACACACCCTTCAAAGTATAAGTTATGGCTGGGCTGGGACCTAACCTATGTCATGGGTAGGATACAAGTACACATTCACCCAGGCAAGTTGCACTTTAAATTTTCACATAACTGAATGGTGTACCAAGAATGCTGGCAACTCAAAGGGGTCCAGCAGAATAGGTTTCACACAATCTAACAACTCCCTCAATTCAACTTGGTGGAGTATAAGGAAGGTGATATTGAAGCCTATCCTTCACTTAAAGAGAGAGGGCCTTAATGCCCCGCCCCCCTCTAATGATAGCTTTTAGTGGATGAAACAACTCCCATATTCTTGAAAAACAGTCATCTAACAGTGTAAATGTAAAATTGAGCATCTCTTGTGTCTACTCTAGTGAACACAATTATTCTCAATTGTCAGACCGTGGAAAACATATTCCGCTCAAAGAAACATCAACCCTAAAACTAGGTAGCTTAAAACACAAAAACTTCAATCAAAACAATAATCTCTGAATATACAACTCTACAAACACGTACTGCTGAAAATATCAGCAGCAACTGTTTAGCATTGAGCTCCCAAACTTGCAATTGTCTTCTCATTAAATTTGAAAAGAAATTCACTGCACTTGCGCAAAACGGGAATGAATAAATCAGTCACACCTCTACCTTTTTGATTTTTTTTATAGATGAAGAAGACTAGAAAAAAATAAAATAAAATAAAAGAGCCCATTGCTATGGGTTCCTAAATAAGAAAAAGCAAAATCCTAATCTAATTGTCTAGTGAAGTGCGCCATTGCTAGCATCAGTCAAATGACTTAGAAACTGAAAGTTTCCTAACTTAGGCACTTTTGGTGAAATAGAACTGTAGCTAAAGATGGTGCGTAGCTAAATTTGAAAGAAGTCTATATTTAGATATTTAAATCTGGAACAACATTCTAATTTTGGAAGGGGATGAGACTGGCATATGCATGCAGGATGCGTGTATGGTCTCTCCCACATAACTGGGTGCTTTTCTCAAATAAGACTAGTGCTGTATCCTCTCCTTGTTTATGTCTTTGCTGTGCACAAGTTAGGATTTTTTTGCTGTGATTGCTGTGCCATCTTTATGAGAATACTAGCCGAGCAATACAGGGTAAAAAATCCTAACGCTTCCTCTATTCAAGGAAAGTGTTTTCTACCAATCCAAGTTTCTCCTGTAGCAGCTTAAACTTGCCTTAGCCAAGGGCTTTGTCAAAATATATGCAACCCACAATTTTGAGAGAACATACTCAAGTACCATATCTCCGTCTTTACTTTGTCTATGAGGAAATCACACCAAATGTCTCTATTTTAGAGAGATTATGAAAAGTTGGATTCTCAATGGGCCTAATGCAGCTTTGATTTTCACAGTATAAAACTGTTAGCTCCAAACATATGATTAGTTATTTTGCTATCAACTCAAAAAGCTAGATAGCCTCACAAATAGTAGAAGAGATTGCCATGCACTCAATCTCTAAACTCAATGCCATTGCCGCCTGCTTTTTTGCTGAACTAGGATATCATGTTTGACCCTGAGCTGAAACAAAGCCTTAAGGCTCTTCCTAGCACTAGCATCACTTTCCCAGTTTGAATCCACAAAGCCATGCAAAATCAATTCTCCATCTCCACCATACCTCAACCCATGAGGAATTGTGACCTTCATGTATTAGAGCACACACTTTGTAGCACTCTAGTGAATCTGCCTTGGCTCAACCACGATGAACTCCCTATTTGAGCATGAAGGCATTCATACATGGAGAGAATAATTGCCTTTAAAAGCTTCTCCAAACTTATAGATAATGAACTATGCAATATTTATGACTTGAATTAAGATTCAGATTTGCATTTTTGTTTTGGCTCAGGAGTGGATATATTTACAATGGTAGAGATGAACTCAAGGCCAAATTATTGATCAAGGAGATGGTAGCTAAGGGAGTTAATGGGACGCGAGCAATGCCCTTACTGTCTGTGGTAACCAGGGAATTGGTTCTTTAGGGTATGGGTTATTTTCCAGCTGTTTAATTTGCATCAGAAATCAAGGGAGTTAGGTTTCAACAGGCATGATGTTTGCAAATCTAAGGAAGATTGTCCTGTTTGCAAAAGATCCAATCCAAAGGAATGTCCTATAGTGCAAAAAACTTTAGTTTTCCAATGCAATTGTCTATGCTAGATTTAGGTTTTAGATGAAACGGTGTTCATTGGAACAAGTGTCATCTTGTGGAAGATTTGGGAAAAGTTAATTACAAATACATCTCTATGGGGATATTGATCTTTTGGCTAAATTTGTATAGTTGTCCTCTAATTTGTGTTATTTAATTTCTGATGCTAGGTAGTTTGTTAGCCTCTAGTTTTACTTTCTGATGCTACTAGTGAGGAGATCTTTGATGTGTGGTATTGGGCTAGGGAGTTTCTTGTTGAAAAGTTAAACCATATTCTTGTTCGTGGGGTCTGTACCCTTGTCATCTGGCTTTGTTTCAGCTAATAATATTATTTTGTTTTCAGGCTATATTAATGCGCAACATCAATAGTAACCGGGAAGACCCTGCTGTCGTTGCTGCTCGATCAAGGGAACAGTATATTCAGGTATATGAATATATTTAATCTCATTTCTGTTAAGTTAGATAATTAACTGGAAAATTCATTAATTCATGTTATCTGAGTATGGATGTAATTCTAATTGTTACAGTTGAAAAAAAGTTTACAGCTTATCACTGTCGCCTTGGGTGGCTTTGGCACTGTGAGTGCTTATGTATCATATTCTCCAGAAGTTGCTACTAGGTAAGGAAATACTATCACGTTTTTTGAACATAAAGTTTTATATGTCTAATTCCAGATATATCAGTCAAATTCAGAATCAAATCTTGCAAAGAAAAAATTGATTTTTTGTGTTTGTGAGTCATTGACTAAAATGGGATGCAACTCAAATATAATTGCTCTTATGTTTTCTAGATATGAAAAACATGTTGTTGTCTTCCTTAAGAAGTTATTAACTTCAGATATGTACATCCCCATGTCTGGCGAGACCCAAATGAGAAATACTGAAACCATTTAAGAAATATTAAAATATGAGAAAGAACAGTAGAACAATGATAAGAAAAGTTCCTCCAATAATTTGCATCTTTTTCAGGCTGCTCCATACCAAAACCAGCTATTTCAAGTTGAGACTTTGTTCCAATTCCAATTTGATTCCCAGTTATTTTAGACTGAAAGGCTTTTCTTTAGGGACATAAATGGGATGCACTTTCCTAAAATATAAAATTAATAATTATCCAACAGAGAAGAAGGGCATTCTTGCCCAACTCGGAGTGGATTTTTCCTGACAACATTTTACAGATTATTTTGCAGGAACAAAAAAGTCCTCAAATGAGATTCAATTTTGTTAGTATATCTTATTCTGAGAAACGTATTTCTTGTATTCATGTACCTTGTTATTTTAGAATGTGGTACAAATACACTTATCCTTTGGTTCTCATGTAGGTCTTAAGCTTACTTAAGTTAATTTTATATTAGAATTTACTTCTCCAGTACACTTATGTTCTCAAGGTATCTATTTATTGAAAAATATGTAATGGTCAGTTGAATAAGTATCTGATGTTAAGTGGGGATATTTTGACATGGTTTGTCAAGAGTTGTTGAATTCAAACTCTATTTTGACTATAGAATCGTTTTTTCTCCGGAGCAGTTTTGGTGTTGGATTTCTTGGATCCCTTGCATACATCCGCATGCTGGGAAACAGTGTGGATTCTTATGGGAAGAAAGGTGTTAAGAGGGCTGCGAGGTGATTTTTACTCAATCAAATTTCTTTTGTTTGCATTCTCTCTTTCTTTATATTATTTAGTGTTTGAATGTTTTAGGTTACCCATTCTAGTTATATTTCATTGCCTTCATATTTAGGATTTTCCAGAAACTTTGTAAGATGATTTCTCAGCAAGTTCTTTTTCTGCCAAATATCATTTGTGATGCTTTCCATCTCTTTTTGAAATTTTTGTTCAGAAATATTATTGGATGCTTCCAATCTGATATATATATATATATTGTCAACAAGGGTGTCAGCTATTGTAACAATTTCTATCTACTGAACTTTGGAGAATTCTTAAGGTTTTACCAGAGAAAAAAAGATCGTGTTAAATAATCGCAAGAATTCTATTTTTTCCTTTCTAAACTTCTTTTATATCACATGAACAACATAAAAATGAAATTAATTTGATACAATGAAGCGATATTCAACATTTTAACGAAGAAATAAACAACGTTCCTTTCCTTTGAAATTACTTACATACCTTTCATTTGCGTGAGGGAGAGCATCACCCAAGCCCTTTTCCTCCGATTGCAGATCGGCAGTCCCCTGCACATCTTCCAATTGGAAGTGGCCCTACCCTTCACAAGGGCATAGACAAAGGAGCCAACAACTAAATGCCATCTGAGTCCTAGTGCTGTGCCCTTGTAATGTCCCCAATCCCGCAATAGGCCATCATGGCACCTGGTTAGTCTATCTCCCCCATCCGGATAGGCTAAAGGCTTCTTTCAAAGGTTGTCAGCCAGTCACAGGCTTCAGTGGGCGAGCATTTATTATTTGGGCTCATTTTATAAAGTAAAGTCACTTTACTTTATAAAAGGATATTATAAAGTCACTTTATGACTTTAAGTTACTTTATTTTATAAAAGTGACTTAAGTGACTAAAGTAACTTAAGTGAGCACATTTATCCCACATTGCTTAAGTTGTGGAGTTTTCCCTCACTTCGAGGTTATAAAAGAAAAAGGCTTTCTTGGGAAAAGGACCATGAAAATAATATGAACAAAGAATTTGAAATTTTGGTTGCATTTTGTGACTGGTTATATTTTCTTAAGGACACATACCCTTGAGGAAAATCAGAGAAGTTGGACGTAGCCCCAGCATCTCAACATTGGTGGAATTATTCAGATTTCACTTGCAGAGCTTAATGTGTTGGTGAGATAACTACTTCATATTCAATTCAGAATTCATATTGGAGTTTGATGCATAAGGACAAGAAGATCGATACTCCAACAACATTTTTTAGAATCAGCATTGGGAAACAAAGATTGATACCATTCCAGAAGTTTGACACGATAGTGGGAGTGTGGCTTCGAAGGCAACAAGTATCGAAGGACCTCCACTTTGAATGAAACCGTAGTAGAAGAAGCATTCAATCGATATACAGGAAGATTGGAAATATGATTTATGGTGGTCATTCACATTGAAAAAACATCTTAGCGTTGCCCAGTGATTGGTAGTTGGCATCGAGTCTTGAGAACCAGTTTGCTTGAGCTATCTTGGTAACGCCAAAGAGCCATTAAGGAAGATGTTTATGTGACGGGTTGGAGAAAATTACCGCGACAGGAATAGTGCAGTGCACGCAGCCCCTCCTTAAATACATAGACTGCGGGTGTAGCAGTTAGAGTGCCTGGAGTAGCACGTAGTGGATTTGACCCTTCACTGAGGACGGGACTTAGCAGCCATCGAGGGAACCGTGGTGACTATTCTGCACCACGTGAAGATTGGTGGAAGGCCCGACACCTTACGGGCATGATCGAAGACAGCGAGAGTAAGGGAAGGAGATTATAGGTGGCGGGGAGTGGGAAGAGCATCCGCCACAGCAGAGGGAAGACGACGCATGAGGTAGCTGGAGTCGGGGAACCACTTCTGCCTGTTGATCACTAAAATCAAAGCCTTGCGTCCGCCAACACAGGTTGTGACTACGCATGTGGAATTTAATGACAGTGCAAGCATCCATGGTGTAGGGGCTGGTTGTTTAAGGTGCACGTAATCTCTTATTGCTGATGATATTTTGTATTAGACTCTGCTTGAATATTAAACAAATTTTCAGTTGATGAAAGATACACTTCTATATTAATCTGTATGTAAATTGTGTATGACATTTATGCAAAAATCTAAAACACTCACATACACAAAGCTGAACTTGTTTAAAGAAATTAGTATTGATTGCCTTCGAATGTGAAATTGGAGATCATTGTTATCATTCTTTTTCCAATATCCCTATTTCGGGATAATACAGTGGTATCAGAGCCTTGATCTTGCCATCCTAGTGGGATTATTATTATCAGATTTGCAGTTTGGTTCAGCAATAGCTATGTTAGCCAAGTATGCATAGCAGGCATTGGACACCCGAATTTAGACATAACAGGGTTGAGTAGGAACAAACAGATTCTTTCGTACAGGTTGATATTGAGAACAGTCATACAAAAGATGAGGAGCTTGTTTTGGAACAGGTCATCCCAGGTAGGAAAATGACTGATGAGACAGATAGAGAGACCAGGGAGACATTGAGATAGATACGAGATGGACAAGACCATATTGCTGATGTACTACACCAGCTTACAGGGGTTATCCAACAGTTATCAGTCACAGTTTGGAGGCCCACTAGCCATCACAGTGGTGGAGGCAGTGTAGCGGGATCGCCTAGGGCAGCTAGGGCCCCCACTTGTACGTACGATAGGCCCCTTATGCCTAACTTTGCTGATGATAACACAGGGGAAGAGGTAGCACCACCAGAGGCAACATGCATTCTTCCATAGAATGTGATGACCATGCACGATGAGTGGAATATGTTACCAGATAATGTGAAGGCAAATTTGACCTTTCCCTAGTACATGGTATAGAAGAGAGAGTTCAGCAGGACCCAGCAAGATCGTAGACGCAAAGGTTAGAAGGACTTAAAACATGCAATGAACAAGTTGACTCTCCCTACATTTGATGGCAGCGGTAGGACATCCGCTAGAGCTTTGATTCACAAACTAGATACATTCTTGACTCTCAAACCCATGTCTTAGACTGAGGCAATTAAATTTGCCACTATGCATTTAGAGGGAGCTGCATATGATAGGTGGCATCACGACTTTGTCACCCGGGATTACAGATTGATTACTTCCTATGAGACCTTTAGCACGAGGTTGATCACCCGTTTTGATAGGAAGGACATAGAGGTCTATTACAGGGAGTTAGCTCAACTAAAACAGAGTGGGTCATTGGAGCATTACATTGATGAGTTTCAGAGGATCTCCATTATGGTTCCGGACATGTCAGAAAAGAGAAAGGTAATGCTGTTTATTGAGGGCCTGCAGGATAAATTCAGAGGAAACGCTATTAAGTTAGCACATGATTTGGATTCACCGTCCTCCATATTACAGCCACCCAAGAAAACTTTTAAGGGATTCTCTTCATTCCAAAAGAATAAAAATCAGAATAAGAGTATGCCTCCTAGGCTAGATTTTGAGACTAGAAATGAGTTGAGAAGGAAGTTATGCTTTACTTGCAGGGAGCCTTGGACTCCAGATCATAGGTGCCTTGGGAAAGGCAAAATACATTATATTGAGGTGGCTTCTGATGGTGAGTATGAGCAGTTTGAGGGCAGCGATGAGGAGGCTCATGTAGAGCAATCAACATAAGGGAAAAAGAAGAAAGTCCCCACAAGCAACCCCCAGTTACTTTAGCATCCCTTTCAGGGATTTCTACATGTTACCATTTTCGTTTGAAGGGAGTGTTTAGAGGACAGAGGATCGTTTGCCTTTTAGATAAAGGTGCTACACATAATTTTATCAGCACAGGTATGGTCTCCAGGAGGAGGTTACAGGTAGATGACATTCCAGAGTTTGAGGTCAAGGTGGCAGGAGGGGACTTGTTGAGCTGTACAAGGAAGATCTTCGGTCTTCCAATTCACTTTGGAGATTACCTTCTAGAGGCAGACTTTTATGTCATTGACCTAGACAATTTGGATGCTATTTTGGGTATGTAGTGGTTACCGACTCTGGGGAGGTACACCATTGATCACAAGCTGAAACAATTGGAGTTTATGTAGGGTGATCAGCAGATGATTCTCAAGGCCATGCCAGATGGCGGGCCTAGATTAGTATCGACCCGCAGGATGGAGGCCATCATGAGGCATAGTGACATGGGGTGGGCAGTCCAGTGCTTCATATCCTCTAAACCCACACCGGGTTCAGGGCAGCAGGTTCACTTTGATGTTCATAAGGTGCTTGATAAACACAAACGAGTTTGTGAGGACATTCCACCAGGCATACCTCCAGACAGAGGATTTGAGCACATCATTGAGATGGAGGACGCTAAGCCCGTGATTACTACACCTTATCGTCACCCTAGTGTCATGTCCCCTTTCTAGAGTGGACATCAAAGTCGGAGGAGTTGGCCTATCATTGGAGTCTCGTAGGCTAGCAGAGATGGATAGGGACCCATTCAGTGCATACACTGACCGAATTTTGGCTTTACAGGCAGTTTGGAGCCAGTTTGGAGCAGTTCCTAGATTTTAGGAGGCAGTTCCTTGATTTAGGAGGGGGATTCCTACTTTTTAGGAGGTGGTGTCAGCTTCCATATTTGAGGTTCTATAAGGTCATCCCTTGGTTTCAGTTTCAGGAGATTTGGGTGTGTTTCCTAGTTTCTAGGAGCATCCCTAGATTTTAGGGATGAGACTGTCAGTTGTCCCAGGTTGTCCGACATCAGTCACAGGCAGGTGACATATTCAGTTTCAAGATTTTGGGGTGTTTCAGGTGTTCTATGGCTATTTGGGATATATTTTAATATATTTAAATATTTTCTTAACTTAGTGTTTTAATATTTTAAATAAGGCTATGTATATAGCCATTTTGGAGTAATAAGGGGTTTTCTGACTTCATATGCCTATGTGTTGTAGCTCGTCAGAAAGTTCTTGAAATTTGCTACATGATTTTCACCTTCTAGAGTCTTTTTGGTGCTTGGAGCTATTTAATTATAATAAAGTGATATTTTCTCTATACTTTGGATGCCATAATTGGGAAATATCATTTAATTATAAAGTGCAATCTTAATTCTCCTTTAGGGTTCGAATTGCAAAGGAAAGGAGATATAAGGAGATGGAAACCTAATTGATGCTTATCTTTTTACACATTGA
>MU224948.1:1756292-1785906 GCA_018584345.1 Thuja plicata
TTTTGGGGTGTTTCAGGTGTTCTATGGCTATTTGGGATATATTTTAATATATTTAAATATTTTCCTAAGTTAGCGTTTTAATATTTTAAATAAGGCTATGTATATAGCCATTTTGGAGTAATAAGGGTTTTTCTGACTTCATATGCCTGTGTTATAGCTCGTCGGAAAGGTCTCGAAATTTTCTGCATGATTTTCACCTTCCAGAGTCTTTTTGGTGCTTGGAGTTATTTAATTATAATAAAGTGATATTTTCTCTATACTTTGGACGCCATAATTGGGAAATATCATTTAATTATAAAGTGCAATCTTAATTCTCCTTTAGGGTTCGAATTGCAAAGGAAAGGAGATATAAGGAGATGGAAACCTAATTGATGCTTATCTTTTTACACATTGAAACTTGTTTATTGCGAATTTGCTCTGGTAGAGCGATTCTTCTTCTGGGACGCAAACCCCAGGTTTGGGACTGGTTGGGACGTAGCCCTCAGCAGTTGTTGTCAGTGGATTCATCAAGCATTGTGCATTGTTTGTCAGAGACAGGGGCGCCAACCCATGTTGAGTATTCAGAGTACATACAGAGGTTTTCAGCAGAGGCTGGATTCATCCAATTAGGACGTGATTATTGCAGCATAGGGCCGTCATTTGCAGCTTGGGCATTTTACGCTGGCTGTGGTGAATGCTTGCAACCAGTCGTAGCTTGTATCTTTGGCTCGTGGCCACCATCTATCCACCAGTTGGCGCCATTTTTGTTTGTAAGGTCCATCGAATTTGCATAAGGGTTTCTACCTGAATATATAAATCAGAAATCTGCCTGGTACGATTTGTATCAATTCTGATTTATTGAATGTTCTTACATGTTTTCAGTTTCCTTTCATACGTGTTGTTCATCTTTCATTACTTGCTGCAATATGCTCAAAAAACACAAAAAGAAACAAAACATTCTGCAACTTCTGTCTATTCTATAAGACCACCAAAAATCTCAGAAAAATATAGTTTATTATTTTTAAATTTACAGCAGATTAGTAAGAGAATCCGTCAGGGATCTTTCACCTAGGCACTATAAGGAGATAGAGAAGACGATTAAGGAACTCATAGACACGGGACACATCAGGCCCAGTTGGAGTCCCTTCGCTTCTTCAGTGGTTTTAGAGAAGGATGGTACTTTTCGCATGTGTATTGATTACCGTGCACTGAATAAGAGGACCATTAAGAACAGGTACCCCATTCCCCGGATTGATGAGCTGTTAGATGAGCTACATGAGCAGTATACTTCTCAAAGATAGATCTTCGATCAGGGTACCATCAGATACGTGTCCGTGAGGAGGATGTTCATAAGACGACATTTAGATATCACTATGGGCACTACGAGTTTCTAGTGATGCCGTTTGGGCTCACTAATGCACTAGCTACCTTTCAGTCTTGCGTGAATCACTTATTCAAAAAGCAGTTACGGAAGAGTGTCCTAGTATTCTTTGATGACATCTTGGTCTTCAGCAGGACTTGGGAGGAGCACTTGAGGCACTTGGATGAGGTCTTAACATCATGGAGAGTCAGTCTCTATTTGCAAAAGAATCCAAGTGTGAGTTTGGGTTGACTGAGATCCTCTACCTAGGACATGTGATAGGGGCAGATGGAGTTAAGGTTCATCAGGAAAAGATACAGGCAATCTTTGATTGGCCACCACTGCAGAATGTGTCAGACTTGAGAGGGTTCCTTGGGTTATGTTCGTACTACAGGAGGTTTGTAAAGGGATTCTCTTAGACAACAACACCCCTCACCGACCTCACTCAGAAAGGGGCTTACAGGTGAGACAAAGATAGTCTTTGATAGACTCAAGACTGTCATGAGTACGTGCCTGGTTCTAGCACTGCTGGATTTCTCTCGTCCGTTTATTCTAGAATGTGATGCCTCAGGGAATGAAATTGGTGCAGTACTGATGCAGGAGAGGCATCCCATAGCATATGAGAGCAGGAAACTTAAGGACAATGAGAGGTTGTACTCTACGTATGACAAAGAAATGCTTGCCATCATGCACGCCTTACCTAAATTCAGGCAGTATCTGGTGGGTGGCAAGTTTATAGTTAAAACGAATCACAACAGCCTGCGCTACTTCTTGGAGTAGAAAAAGTTGAACGAAAGACAACAGAAGTGGGTTAGTAAAATCCAGGCCTACAATTTTGACATTGAGTATGTCAAAGGCAAAAATAATATTGTGGCTAATGCACTTTCTAGGAGACCTTCAGTTGCAGCTTGTTGTGTTCTATCAGAGATTTCCGCAGATTGGAAATCCCACTTACTGGTTGAGTATTCTAAAAATACTCAAGCATGTCAGTTTTTGGACGGACAACTTCCAGATAACAGGTACAAGGTAATTGATGAGATCATCTTCTATAAGGACAAGATTTACCTAGTGCCAGATTCTAAGCTTAAGGCTAAGGTAATGAGGGTTGTTCATGATGCGCCCACAGCAAGACATTCGGGGTTATTCAAAACCTGCAGGCAGGTTAGAGAGAGGTTCTCATGGAAGGGCCTCAAGGATGATGTCCTCCAGTATGTCAGAGAGTGTCAGACTTGTCAGCAGAACAAGATCGAACACGAGCATCCGACCGGTTTACTGCAGCCCCTACCCATTCCAGCTCAGAGGTGGGAAGGTATTTCGATGGATTTCATTACTGGTTTGCTGAGAGTACAGGGCATGGACAACATTTATGCGGTGGTGGACAGACTTATCAAATTTGCTCACTTCTTTGCTATTGCAGCAGATTGGTTAGCTGTGCAGGTGGCTGAATTATTCTTCCGAGAGGTTTTCAGGCTGCATGGTCTTCCCAAGACCATTGTTAGTGACAGGGATAGTAAGTTTCTCAGCACCTTTTGGCAGGAGTTGTTCAGATTGGCAAACAACGAATTGACTCCCAGCACCAGTTCCCATCCGCAGATGGATGGCCAGATGGAGATTGTGAACAAGTGGGTAGAAGGTTATCTCTGGAATTATGTAGCGGGGCAACAAAGGGCTTGGGTTAGATGGTTGTACTTGGGGGAGTTTTGCTACAACTCCACCTATCATATGACTATTGACATGTCACCATTTTGAGCTCTCTATGGCAGCGAGCCATTATCTTTCATTGACTTGGCTCTTCAGGATAGTAGGGCGCCGATTGCGAGAGACTGGCTGCAGTTCCATTAGGATATCCTTAAGTCTTTGAGGGAGAACATTTAGAGGGCACATAATCAAGAAAAGATGTATGCTGATCGACACCGGATAGAACGAATTTTCGAGGCAGGGGATATGGTTTACCTTTGTCTCCAGCCATACAGGCAGAGTTCTCTGAAGAAGAGTGGATCGGAACAGCTCAAGCCTAGGTTTTATGGTCCCTACCGCATCTCCAGGAGGGTTGGTGAGGTGGCGTGTGAGTTCGAGCTGCGGGCGACAACCGGATTCATAATGTTTTTCATGTGTCTTGCCTTAAGAAGGCAATAGGACAACAGATAGTTCCTTCAGTTGGATTAACCCCACTTGATGAGGAGGGTAAATTGGTTTTGGTGCCGGCTGAGGTGATTGAGATCAGAGAGAGGAAGCTGCGGAACAGGGCTATCAGAGAATACTTGATTTGATGGAAGGACTTACCGATAGAGGATGCTACATGGGAGGGTGAGTCTATTCTGCAGCATCCTGCATTGAGATTGCTTGAGGGCAAGCAATCCCGGGAAGGGAGGACTGTAATGTCCCCAATCCCGCAGTAGGCCATCATGGCGCCTGGTTAGTCTATCTCCCCCATCCAGATAGGCTAAAGGCTTCTTTCAGAGGATGTCAGCCAGTCACAGGCTTCAGTGGGTGAGCATTTATTATTTGGGCTCATTTTATAAAGTAAAGTCACTTTACTTTATAAAAGGATATTATAAAGTCACTTTATGACTTTAAGTTACTTTATTTTATAAAAGTGCCTTAAGTGACAAAAAGTAACTTAAGTGACGTAAATTAAGTTAAGTGAGCACCTTTATCCTACATTGCTTAAATTGTGGAGTTTTCCCTCACTTCGAGGCTATAAAAGAAAAAGACTTTCTTAGGAAAAGGACCATGAAAATAATA
This sequence comes from Thuja plicata, assembly GCA_018584345.1. NCBI lineage: Eukaryota > Viridiplantae > Streptophyta > Pinopsida > Cupressales > Cupressaceae > Thuja > Thuja plicata. Next base: position 1,760,377 of record MU224948.1, read on the forward strand.
TAAACAAAGAATTTGAAATTCTGGTTGCATTTTGTGACTGGTTATATTTTCTTAAGGACGGAAACCCTTGAGGAAAATCAGAGAAGTTGGACGTAGCCCCAACATCTCAACATTGGTGGAATTATTCAGATTTCACTTTTAGAGCTTAATGTGTTGGTGAGATAACTACTTCATATTCAATTCAGAATTCATATTGGAGTTTGATGCATAAGGACAGGAAGATCGATACTCTAGCAACATTTTTAGAATCAGCATTGGGAAACAAAGATTGATACCACTCCAGAAGTTTGACACAATAGTGGGAGTGTGGCTTCGAAGGCAACAAGTATCGAAGGACCTCCACTTTGAATGAAACCGTAGTAGAAGAAGCATTCAACCGATATACAGGTTGACTGGAAATACAATTTATGGTGGTCATTCACATTGAAAAAACATCTCAGTGTTGCCCAGTGATTGGTAGTTGGCATCGAGTCCTGAGAACCAGTTTGCTCGAGCTATCTTGGTAATGCCAAAGAGCCATTAAGAAAGATGTTTATGTGACGGGTTGGAGAAGACTACCACAACAGGAATAGTGCAGTGCACGCGGCCCCTCCTTAAATACATAGACTGCGGGTGTAGCAGTCAGAGCGGTTGGAGCAGCACGTAGTGGGTTTGACCCTTCGCTGAGGATGGGTCTTAGCAGCCGTCGAGGGAACCGTGGTGACTATTCTGCACCACATGAAGACTGGTGGAAGGCCCGACACCTTACGGGCATGATCGAAGACATTGGGAGTAAGGGAAGGAGATTATAGGTGACGGGGAGTGGGAAGAGCAGCCGCCACAGCAGAGGGAAGACGACGCACGAGGTAGCTGGAGTCGGGGAACCACTTCTGCTTGTTGATCACTGAAATCAGAGCCTTGCGTCCGCCAGCACAGGCTGTAACTACGCATGTGGCATTTAATGACAATGCAAGCATTCATGGTGTAGGGGCTGGTTGATTAAGGTGCACGTAATCTCTTATTGCTGATGATATTTTGTATTAGACTCTGCTTGAATATTAAACAAATCTTCAGTTGATGAAAGATACACTTCTATATTAATCTGTATGTAAATTGTGTATGACATTTATGCAAAAATCTAAAACACTCACATACACAAAGCTGAACCTGTTTAAAGAACTTAGCATTGATTGCCTTCGAATGTGAAATTGGAGATCATTGTTATCATTCTTTTTCCAATATCCCTATTTCGGGATATTACAGCCCTACATAACCCAATCAACCATACAACCATACAACCCTAGACTAACTTCTAACTAAGTATGAGCAATCTGACTGGATTGTGCACTTTGGACACTGTGAAATGACTAGATGCAAGCAGAGACAATTGCATCACTTTGGCGAAAGTTTCAAAATAAATGACACTTCTGAAGAAAGTGTAGTCATATGTTTACACACATCTAGTTGACTAGGAAAGCAACAGTCATCCTACAGTTTTAACTTAGTTAACTCAAAGACTTCATTTGTCTATCTTTCATGTAGATTTAGACTCAATTTGTAATACTCCTTTAAATCGGTACCCAACTTAATCAATGCCTTCATAATAATGACAAGGAACTCCCATTATGTGTACTTGCATTTTACGGTTCTTGGCTGCTGCCACACATTCGCGTACACTAAGTCTCATAAGATAAGATATTTTGGCTCTTTATTGGTCATAGTACACACAAATAATATCATCCCTCACACATTCTTGATTTGGTGATTATCTTTGCGACTTGCAACTGGGGAAGACTTACTGTTTTAACAAAACAACTTCACCTAAAACTCTGGTTTTTCCATGTCTTCTTTCTGGTTTTAATAGAAAATTTTAACTTATAAAGCCAATATTGATTCACTACTTAATCTGATTCTTTTTAGAAACAAAAGAAGACATAAATATGGGTTCTTTATGAATTGAAACACTGATTATGAACAGCCACTTGCTGCCTTAAACGAGTCATAACACCAGGCTACTCATGCATTGTGTTATATTTACAATATACCATACTAGTCCTTATAATATTTACACATCCATATATGTATATAAGTACATGTCTATGTACACATATACACATATGAACATATCAGATTCTAAGTTTATAGTTATATAAGAAAAGATGTTACTCTTTTCAAACTCTCCGAGGGGGTCCCCATTTGCAATGTCTTTACTGACACCAACAAAGACAACCTAAGATCACTACTTCTACTGCTTGCAAAAGAGGGGGTCCCCATTTGCAATGGGGCGATGGTGTGAAATCCTCACAACAGGTAGATTGCTTATATACCTCTCCCAACCATTTTGGGGTGTTAAATTCGAAGATGACCATTAAGCGGTTTCAATTTGAGCCTAAACATTGAGGAGTGGGGTACCCAGGTCGGCCCGCTCCTAGGAGTGGGACACCCAAGGCACTTCACTCCCTCTATTGTGGTCCCAAATTGGGACCTAAGGTCCTATTTGGAGAGAAAAACCAAAATTAGATGCAAAATTGAGTTGGATCCAACATATTGGGCATGGAAGGGTAGGAATGCTTAAATAGGGCCTAAACAAGCAAGAAATTGTATAGGATTGCAATTTACGACGCTACATTTAGCCTCCATTTTAGCACATACATTCATACTTCTAGTAAAGTAGATCATAGCATTGGAAAACTTTCATCAAGGTAAAAGAGATAGGGATCACCAAAACCCCAAGTGACTTAGGACCTCATCAATCGAGACCAATACAAAAGAAGCAACACATGAAGAGAGAGAAAAGAGTGAAAGACATGACTGGATTGGCCTTGTAAGGTCAACTTAGTATGAGTCATGGAAATAAATTGGTGCAAAGAGAGTTGAATAGTCTAGCAAGTTGTGTTATGCTAGTCAACTCACCTCAAGGATAACCAAGCAAAGTTTGTATGCCAGGAAATCTGCTATAAACAAATGGTGCAAAGGCTAACCAAGGAAAGCATTGTATTGAAGGAAATCCGCAAAAGAGGATTACAAAGCAAAAGGCACAATTTGCTAAGTAACCTCAAAAATTGACTGCACAATGTGACTTGTGGTGTGTGCATAATGTGTAACAGAAAGCGGAGTGTGTGCCCCTAGATTAAAGTGATTGCATACGCCGTACTGGGCACAATAGCTTTAAGGAAGCATACATGCATCCAAAAGACAAGCACATTTCCACTATTATATGCCCTCAAGTAAGGTCAAAATCAAGGGAAATAGAGCACATGACAAACATAGATCACACAAGGGATCCACTAACTTAGGGGTCAGTATGCATGTTTTGATAACTCATGCATATCAAGAATAATTGTATTAAATTGACCTCATCCCCCAAAGGTAGTGGAATTGCGAGCACAATGGAAGAAGAGCACATAAGATGAACAAACAAAAAATCTTTTTGGGTCATCATTGTAGATACCAAAAAGAGAGATGGATCTCAACGCATTACATCGCCCCCAAGTGGACAACACAAAGGTACATTTACGACAATAGTAGATGGACGACATAACATATACATGACAAATAGAAGAACTGATATACAAATAGAAGAATGTCACGAGAGGTTCGGTCCCATTCTCCCCTTGTGCCAATGGAGCAACAAGGGTCATCCAAAGAGAGCTATAACATAAAATAAGTGAACAAGTGCACATCATGGGGGAAGCACATTATGAACAAGTGAACATACAAAAGAATCCACCGCACAAGAGTTATTCAAGCGTATCATCCGCCTTTCCATCTTGCTGAATGTTAATTTGGGAATGTGGACAACATGCGAGAGGAGCAACGTCAAACATGACAGATGGAGCTACTGCGAGTTCCAAACAAGGACCATGTTGTAATGATGAGTCACTTTGCTTGTCACAAGGAGTAAGGTTAATGCTTTGGAAAATCTTGAAGAAAGCTCATGATTGATTTCAATAACCTCATACATATCATCAAAATCATTAGGATCAGCATTGTTAGCATCAACAACATTATCATTTGTATAATCATCTAAATTAATCACAATAGGATCTCTAATGTGAAAAGAACAATTATCATGCCTAGACAATTGTTTTTTTAAGATTTTCTTCTTCCCCTGGGTTGGTCATAGATTGATCAAATGGGATCAAAGCATCTTTGGGTGTCTTACAGGAGGAAATGGTTTGGGAAGCAAGCTCACGAGTCTTGGCATGACATCTACGACGACAATCACGAGCACTCTAGTTTCTTTTGGTTTGGCTTGAGATCTGGGAAGGTTTGGGATCAATCAAGATGGGGTCCCTTTGTAGGAGGAATAGAAGGCACCTTACTAGGTTGAGAGATAGTGGATGCTATATATTTGTAGGTTATAGGTGGAATTGAAGCATAAATGGGAGGAATGAAAGGTTTGGGAAGGAGTCCGGGTCCAGGATGAGGAGGTGGAACATTCTTAGGTTTGCTCAACTTGAAAATCATTTCAGAGTAGGATAGGAACATAATGTTTTCGCAAGGTTGCAAGGGTTGAGGTGTTTGAGGCCAAAAGAAGTCGAGGGTAAAGTTTCCACGACTTGCTAAAGGCTTATAGAGACTATGATTGATCGTGATAATTTATCTATTATGGGGAAACTTCAAACACTTGTGGATGGTAGAGGGAATAGCTTTCATGGAAGTAAGCCAAGCGTGTCCTAGTTTGACTTGAAATTGATTGAAAGTAGGGATAATAGCAAAGGTGACATCTAAGCACGTCTTACCAACTTTTACGGGAAGGGTAATGAAACCTATGGTTGGATAAGTGAAACCATCTTGCACCTTAATCGTCACATTGGATTTATCATAAGTAACTTGATGAAATTGTCTTGTGAAAAGATGTTCTTCAATGATAACATTCACCATACACACAGGATCATCAAGGACTCCACGAGATAGTTGCCCATTAATCTTCGCAGTAATGTATAGGGGTCCATCAGATGCCTTAATAGTCTCTTTGCTTAGCCTTAGGTTTGGGTTTAGATATAGTTTGGTCAATAAGATTGACAACATTGTTGACTGCACCACATGTATCATTAACATTCACAATTGTATGCTTGCTAGGTTCAACTATCGTGGTGGAAGAGGAAGGTAATAGAATGTAATGTCCCCTTTTTAGGGCACATTATTTCTGTGCCTCGTTAGCCGTTTTATCTTCGACCGATAGGCTAACCAGGGCTTGACTGGGGTTAGTATGATATGTGGCCTAGGGAATTCCAATTTCAGGCCAATCAGAGTAGTTTCCGGAGGGTTTCCAGATACTTACTATTTATAGTAAGTCGTCAGAGTTCAGTCTTCATGGCATTTTAGTATTGGACTTGGAGCGTATCGCCGAGAGCTTTCCGGCAAGCTATCACACGTCTTATTCCGAGTTCGTTTGGTCATCCATTTTAATGCCAGAAGATTTCATACTTTATTATTATGTCACTTTATTATTAAATGGGTGTATTACTTTAAAGTGACAAAAAGTGAGAATATGAAAAGACAGAGAAGGGAAACTGAAGAGCCACAACTATTGCTTTAAAATGAAGATTCATTTGGATATGCTTAGTTTATGAATTTATTTCTCTTGGAGAATCCAGGAAGCTTCACCTTTCGATTCTGAAACCTGAGGACGGAAACCTTCAGGCTTTCTCGGTGGACTAGACGGAAACCCAATTCATCTCGGGGGTGGATTCACAACAGAGTTCACCATTGCATTTCCAGGTTCTTTTTGTTATTTGATATTCTGTTGCATATTGTAGCTCGGATTTGGATTGTGAGAAATCCCACTGTTATTGTATTGTTGTATAATGCAATAATATTTGCTAATGGTTTTCATGGAATATATTGCTGGTTATTGTTGTTGAATCATTGGATTTATTGCATGCATTTATTTGTTTAAATCTACATGAGATATATTTGTGGAATTTTGGGGAAATACCGGTTTGGGACATTTCAGTGGTATCAGAGATGGTTTTTCTTGCCAGCCTGTGATGTTTAAGTAAAGACATTTACAAATTTTTTTTTGTTTTATGAGTAACACAAAAGTGCAGCTCGATTTTCTAGAATCAGAGGAAACTATTACAGGTATCTCAAATATCATTTATGGTTAAACCAAGCTTAGCACTGGAAATCGTGGACTGCTGTTGTTGAAAATATCCTAACGCTGAGATTGGTGGTTCATTTCTAATTGTATGCACCTGTGAGTTTATGTATTGAACTACACTGGTGATTGTATTCTTAATACGGGTGAAGGGGAGGTTTACTCCATATGCTGTGTGGTCGCGGCATATAGAGGGACTCGCAGGTATATATATTGGTCTACACTCTTGGTGAAACACAGATACTGCCATCACATTCTCCCTAGCACGTTGAGAAGCAACAAAACTACTGCTAGGAAGCATCACGGGAATTCGCAGGGTTCAAAGATATTGTGTTCCTTATTATTACAGGTGTTGTTTGGCTTCGTTACTCAAATCATAAGAAGATATATTAAAGGGGAGGCCTTGGCAAGTTAATAGAAGGCAGGAGAAAATTATTGATAGTTTGTCGTCAACTTCTGAGAAATTTTTGGGAGTATATGACAAAGTTCTAAAACTTTATTTTTTGTCGGAAATAATAATGTCGTGTGAGCAATTATTTTGGTTTCGGGAGAATAAGGTTAAATTGTGAATAATAATCTCCTATGGTCCCGTTAAATGCTTTGGTGTTTTTCTATATAACCCAGTGATTATTACTTGTAATGTTCTAGTCACCAGACAAGTTAAATTTTTCGGGCTACTTTGGCACGATTATGAAATAAATTGAATATCTCAGCAGCTTAATGGTTGTGGGACCCGGTTTGTGGCTTTTGCTACAGGTGGCGTGAATAATTTTTACATTTCTAATGTTTATGAATAAACATTACCATCTAAAGATGAAGCGCATATTATTAGCCGACATCAAGATTGGATGATTAAATTCTTTTCCATAAGGGAGACTATCCGCTGAGTGTAGCTAAATGCTCGGGTGCTGGTGCCTATCAAAACGTATCACTGGGATCCCCGCGTGGAAAGAAGTCTGAGACTTCACACTTGCTCCAGTTGCATTTCGGGTGGAGGTATTAATGTATATACCGTCTGGAATAGTGTTACAGCGGCCGGGTTGGGTTGAATAGCCGTGGCTCTTACATGTTGGTCGGGCAACAAAAGAGCTGACAGCCGTGGTGTTAGGGGAAGTCACGCATAGTACACAAGGACTCCCTTCTCGTAGCACACACAAAGGTATATATGCACGTGATAGCTGCCAGCGACGGTTGGCATTGATGTATATCGCGTGGACTAGCTATTAGCCATGAGTGATGCTAGTGTAGCCGTGTGGGGTGAACAACTAGCTACGGGCCCGAGCCTTGACTGGGCGTATGTGGAGAGAGATGCTACAACTGCGTTGGGAGGTGTTTTCGTGGTCCCAGTAGGAAGGTCGGGAAAGACGTCAGCTCCAACATCCAAGCACCAGCGCAGACCTTCTTAGCGTGCAACAAGTAAATCATCCTCTCATTTATTGTTCAACCATATTAATTCATCGTAGTATTGTCTCCTTAAAGAACGCGTGCCAAGTGTTTGTTGTAATTTCAGTTTCAGCCTTGCGATCATTTCATAGTTGTTAAAATATCGTGTTTAGCCTCTTGTTGCGTTTGAAGCTATAATGCCACTGCATGAAGTGAATCGTTTTAAATGTAATGGTTGCATAATCTTTTGACAAATGCTTGGATAAATGGGGTGGTCTGCCAAGTGTCTATTTTAAACAAAAAAAAGTGTTTATTTATGTGCGCATTTGTAATCTGGGAGACTTATTTGAAGCTGGTACTCAAAGACCCAATCACAATCAACTGCTAGAGACTCATAAAAAACTAGATCAGACCTTGCATATGAATTGTTTGACGAAATGTTTATGACATAAAACACAAGAATCCAAAACATCTGAGACAGGGGATGTTATAGTGGTAATCGGGTGGAATTGTCGTTACTTGCTGGAAAACCACTCGTTTATATTATGATCATATGATGAATGATACTCAGAATTAGTGGATTTGCCCTTTTGGGCGTTAATGCATTTCCTCCCATATTCTGAGAAAGTGAACAATCATTCTGAGAGAATTGAACAAAGGGAAGGTACCTCTTTGTATCTTGCAAGGGTCAGAAGGTTTCGTTTTTCCAAAATTCAGAAATTTTGCAATCCCTTTTACAAACAGCCAGTTAGAACCATTACATAGGGGAAAGATGCATGGTTTGGAAAAAAGTCTCGAAGGATCTTGTTAAGGTACAAAAACAGTTAGCCCAAATTTCATAACCTGATAAAAGTACAGAAATTCTCGACATGTATGATGAGTATAACACACTTCCTCCACAGGTTTAGAGAGATTTAACCTTCTCTAGTTTCATGGATTTTCATCCAAAGCTACAACACAAGACTTTAATGGCAAAGAAGCAGTGTCATGATTTGGCTCAAGATCTACTTGCACAAGATAGGTGCAGAAATTTATATGAAGAATTTCCAGCTATCATTAATCAACCCATAAGTGAACAAAGAACTAAACCAGTTATTAAAGAAAAATCTTATGAGGTTGTCATTGAAGCAGGAGATTGCAAAACAAACATTGAGTCAATGCATGAAAGAGAGGCTAAAGAAGAGGCAGTAAATCTAGAGGTTACATGATGGTTTACTAGAGAAGAGCAACCAACTTCCATTGATTCTCAACCTTCACTTGATCAAAGAAAAGATGGAAAAGATATGGTTAAAGATTGTAACCACCAGTTGGATGCCTTTAGCAATTCATGTAATGAGGAATCGTGTGATTTCTTTAGCAACACCTCACTTATACATAATGCTGATTTGGATGACCAATCAGGTAATGCATTCCAAAATAACAATGATGAGAAGCATGCCTTGAAGAGTCAACTGAAAGTCAAAGATGATGCCATTATTGCAACTATTCTTCACCATGACAACTCTCACAGAATTATTGAGGATCTTTGCAGAAAGGCTCAGATGGAAAAAGGGCAAAGGGGTTTAAGGATTGAATCTCATGTTGCTATTTACAGGGGGTCAAAACAGCTTGTGAGGTTTGGAAATCAGAATATCTATGTTTACTTTTAGATCGTGACTACCTGTTACAAATTGCTGAAAATTATGTTGAGCAGTTGAGGGAAAAAGATGCCGAGGTTAATAAGCTCAAGAAAGAGCTTAATATTGCTCAGGAAACATTGGAACACACACGTATCGCTCTTCAAGAAGCAAGAGATCAGATTGTTACATAGCCAGTATAGGGAATAGGACGACAAGGAAAGGTCCGAATTCTTTCAGGAGGTGATACAAGAACTTGATAGCAAACAACAAACCTATGACTTGGATAGCTGTCCCAAAAGATCTTTGGATCATTCAAAATTTCTTTATGAGTTAGATAACTTTCAGGCGATTGACAATTCCTTGTTTGAAATGGGTGTTGAGTTGACATTTGATGATCCTTTTTTGAGCTAGATGAGGAAGGTATTTCCTATTCCCATGATGAGGATGAGGTTGATTGCAGGATTTGGGATCCAGGTTCAGTTACTAGAGATGAGTCTTGGTCACCAGATTGGAGTAACAAGGTGAGTTCAGTTGTTGAGGAATTTGGTTTCTACATAAGCGATTCAGGATGGGCAGTTGTGACTTATTGCATGATGGGTGATACGCTTTTCCTTGCTTTATCTCTCACTAATGGAGAGGTGTCTAGTATTGATGGCATCCAGGAGGCCGCTGCCTTGTCACATTTGACAGATGGGCTTAATGTTGATTACAAATCAGCTTTGGATAGAGACTTGGTCATCAGTGTGACCAAAGGGTACCTAAGGGGAGAAGACAGTATTGATAATTATCCCTCGATTCGTTCCCCTCTTCATACAGTTGGGACTCAAGCACATTACCGTACCGATTCATCCAGTGCCTATGGTAACTCTATCATTGCAGGTTTTGAACATGATGATGATGTTTGGGTAGAGTCTATTATGTATGGGATGGATGACAGGTTTGATATACTTCCCTTCTTGACGAAGGAAGCCATGTCCTGCAGTTCTGGTAGTTTGCTTCTACAGTACAGTTTTTGGTTGGGGTTACATATTGGAGGGACAGTGTTTTGGCAATTGGGTCACAGATGATGGTAGCACAGGGCAGGTTGGTTCGACTGATCAGACACATGGGGAGATTTGGGACATTAGTTTGATTGATGCATTGTTTCTGTGTGGTCTTGATGATTGGCTTCACAAGTCTGGACAAATTGTTTGTGTCAGTTTTACGCAACAGATTGGTGGAGCAACTTCCTTGAGGTTGGTATGGGATCCAGGCATTGTGGTCTCAGCATGCGGATACCGATTGCTTGAGGGCAAGCAATCTCCGAGAAGGGAGGATTTGTAATGTCCCCTTTTTAGGGCACATTATTTCTGTGCCTCGTTAGCCGTTTTATCTTTGCCTGATAGGCTAACCAGGGCTTGACTGGGGTCATTATGATATGTGGCCTAGGGAATTCCAGTTTCAGGCCAATCAGAGTAGTTTCCGCAGGGTTTCCAGATACTTACTATTTATGGTAAGTTGTCAGAGTTTAGTCTTCATGGCATTTCAGTATTGGACTTGGAGCGTATCGTTGGAGCTTTTTGACAAGCTATCACACGTCTTATTCCGAGTTCGTTTAGTCATCCATTTTAATGCCAGAAGATTTCATACTTTATTATTATGTCACTTTATTATTAAATGGATGTATTACTTTAAAGTGACAAAAAGTGAGAATATGAAAAGACAAAGAAGGGAAACTGAAGAGTGACAACTATTGCTTTAAAAGAAGGAATGGAGACTCATTTGGATATGCTTAGTTTATGAATTTATTTCTCTTGGAGAATGCAGGAAGCTTCAGCTTTCGATTCCGAAACCTGAGGACGGAAACCTTCAGGCTTTCTCGGTGGATTGGACGGAAACCAAGTTTATCTTGGGGGTGGATTCACAACAGAGTTCACCATTGCATTTCCAGGTTCTTTTTGTTATTTGATATTCTGTTGCATATTGTAGCTCGGATTTGGATTGTGAGAAATTCCACTGTTATTGTATTGCTGTTGTATAATGCAATAATATTTGATAAGGGTTTTCATGGAACATATTGCTGGTTATTGTTGTTGAATCATTGGATTTATTGCATGCATTTATTTGTTTAAATTTGCATTAGATATATTTGTGGAATTTTGGGGAAATACCAGTTTGGGACATTTCATAGAATGGTTGGCTCAACGATGTTGGAAGAATAAGAAGGCAAGAATTGGTTAGATTTGCAAATTTTGGTTAGGGAGTGCAACAAATTTATTTCTTTATCATTGACACCCTCAATAGTTATAGTATTGGAAACTATGAGGTATTGGGACAAGATATTTCAACCTTTAACACTTCTTACTCTTAGTATCATGGTTGTATTGTTGGTGATATTAGAAAAAGACTTTGGGGTCATAGGAAGCAGGTAATGGTTTGGAAGGGTTCAATTGGCTTGATGGGAGGAAGTTTCAAATCATTAGCAAATATTAACTTCAACATAACATAATGCAAAGATTCAGAAAGAGGTGTAAAATTACGAGATGGTTTGAAAATGGGCGACAAAGGAGCCACACTTGGTGTTGTATTTGGCACTTGCGTGTCAACACTGTTTGATGAACTATTGATCTTGATGAATGTTTTGTTTGGTTTTTGAAACTTTTGGAATGATTGTTGAGCGACATCATTTTTATCAATGAGAGCCATTGGAGTGGATGACTCAAATTGGCTCTCTTGAAGCTGAAAATCTGAAGCATTGTACACAATTGGGTAAAAGAAGTAAACTCGGAAAATAACAACTTATCTCTAATGTCTTTTTGCAAATTAGAAATGAAAATTCTTTGAACATCTATATCGGGCACAGGACAAGATATTTGAATATGCAAATGTTTAAATCTGTCAATAAGATCAATCACTTTTTCCTTAATACCTTGCTTACAATTATTCAAAGAAATTTGAGGACTAATATTATGTTGAAATTGTTGAATGAAAACATTAGCTAATTTTTGAAAAGAGTCAATGGAATGGGGGGTAAAGAACAAAATCATTGCAATTCCTTATCTTTAAATGTCCTAGCAAACAACTTAGCCATAAGTCTATGATCATTTGAGAAGTCACTATACAAGGTTTGAAATGCTTTTACATGAGTCAAGTGATCTCCTTTTCCACTGTATGTCTCCAAGTGAGAAATTTCCATGTATTGAGGGATAATGATACGAATGGTATCTTAGAAAAGTGGGTTAGCAATGTCACCAATGGGAATGTTGTATTTGGATTGGGTCATGGAAGCTAGTTGTTGTTGCAAAGATGAAACACTTTGGGCTAGGTTATTAATGGTTGCTTTGGTGGATAAGTTGGTATTGGACATGTTTAATAGTGATGGATGTGGAACATTGTGTAATGGATGAAGCATTGGAATATGAAAGTAGTACATTGTGGTAAGTAGGTATAGGAGATGGTTGGGAAATAAATGGAACACTCACAGAAGGAGGTATGATAGCATTAGGAATTCCTCCAAAACTAGCATGTGTAGGGTTGACATTTTGAATAGATGTAGCCATGATAGGTGGAATATAGGTAGGCACATTAGGTAAGGATGTTGGTATGGGGGATGAAATTTTTAACATGATTATTAGGATTAGAGAGATTAAGAGCTTCGACATAATTTTTCATAGACATGATATTACTATCAACAATTTGGGATATCCCACGTAATAAGTCCACACCATGTTCATCATTTTGAACCATCCTCCTCAACTCTTTAGTCAAGGGGATTGCCTCACTATTCGAATGTTCTTGGCCATCCAATGTTCAAGCTTTCCCAAATTATTGACAAGCTTTTCCATTTTGGTAGGAGACACACGTGTTAATGAGTCATCTTCATCATGTGAAGTATGAGAAGAGTGATTTTTAACAATGCTAGGTATTTCATGTGTAGGCATAGAGGTTTCACCTAAATTCCCATGGAAAATGCTAATTGACTTGGGCTCTATACCCTTAAGGGAAGCCATAAGCCTACAACTAAGGGAAGCCATAAGCCTATAACTTCTTCTCATGGGGATGTTAGATGTAGGGGTCAAGATCATAAAACTCATGCACAAAGCTATAGAAGATGGAAATGTCTAAATAATGCGAATTCTTAACAAATTGACCATTTAAACATTGCCTTAAATGAAGTAAATTTGAATCTCTAAATACATAAAATGTAATAAGCATGTAAAGCATACAAATTAGATCTAGATATCCAAATCAGAATGAAATGAGATGTAAGATGTGTCGGGTTCACCAAAATGTAAAGTTGTGGGAAAAGGTGAAATATGATCCACAAGTTCATGCAAACAAGGAATCTACTTTGCGCTTATCCCACCAACATACTGGAAGGAAGATAATCTGCTAGGCTCAAGACAACTCAAACACAAAGTGGATTCAATGATCTTTTACTATGGGGGACTATGACTATGCAATTGTAAATGAAGAATGCAAGATATGTTGATTTTAGTGCTCGTTTGACCACGTGCAATGATTTGCCCTCCTAACCATAGACAATCCATGATTGTCTCCCTCGAGCACCGCTTCTTCCCAAATATAGTAGATTATGTGTATATTTCTCATTACCAGGAAAGGAAGATTTACTCTTCCTTTATATCTAGTGGTGGTGCCCCTTCACCAAGGGTCACCACTCTTCCAAGGTAGCCCAATATAATATATAATTAAATTAATATAACTCATAATTAATTATATGTTAATTAATTATATAATTAATGTATAATTATATTATCACAATAAATATAATATAGTTATATTATCTCAATAAATATTATAATATAATTATTTTGTCACAATAATAATATAATAATTATATTATCAATAATCATCAATATAATTATTATATCACAATAATTATATTATCACAACCTTTATGTTATCTATGTCGGCCTGAAGGAATCCGACCATAGCTACAATAACATTAACACTCCCTCTTAGCTAGGGAGGAATCCTTCTCGATATAGTAGTGATGTCCACCATGGCTACTCCTAGAGGGTGGGTCCATCATGGCTACTCCCATGCATGGAAATACAAATGAACACAAGTGCTCATCACGGAATCAGTCAACGTGATGTCGTCATCTCATCATGACGTTGACTGTGGCTACTCCCAGAGGGTGAATAAACACAAGTGCTAAGTCATGGAGTCTCTCATATGACATCCACCATAGCTACTCCCAGATGGTGGAAAGAACAAGTGCACAAATGCCCATCACAGAATCACTCAATGCGATGTCGCCATCTCATCATGACGTTCAGCATAGCTACTCCCAGAGGGTGAATAAACACAAGTGCAAAGTCATGGATTCTCTCTCATGACATCCACCACGGCTACTCCCAGAGGGTGGAACAAGGGATTTCACCTCAAACTTCTCTCCCACAGAGAAAAATGCATTACAAGGGCTGACACCTCAAATTTCTCTGTTTCAGAGAAAAATGCTACAAGGGCTGACACCTCAAATTTCTCCATCTCAGAGAAAAATGCTACAAGGGCTTGCACCTCAAACTTCTATCACAGAGAAGAATGCATTAACAAGGGATTGCACCTCAAACTTCTCCCTCATAGAGAAGAATTCATTAAAGTACATCTCAAGGAATCACTGATGTTGAGACTCCCTCTCAGCAAGAGCTTCATTCTCCACAGCTCCAAGCTTGTCTCGAAAAAAAACACAAACTTCACTCTGGCAAGGGACTTGGTGAGAATATCGACTATCTGATCATCATTACTGATGTACCTCAACCGAATAGCATACCTTTGCACCATATCTCTAATATAGTGATACTTGATCTCCACATGCTTCGACTTGTCATGAAATACAAGGTTGGAGTCTGCATTACTCTTGATGAATCCCAAGCTCACCAAGTATCCATCTATAAGGCCACAATTCAATTCAATCCGCATATCTTTGTTTACGCCAATTATTGTTTATGCTTTCTTTGAAGAATTCGTTCCCAGACTGAAGTGGGACCCACCAAATAACATTGTTCAATATAATATGCTTTCATAAAATAAGCCTTATCAAACCGGCTTCCCTTTTCAAATGAAACATATCGTTTTATTAATCGCACCGCTAGGATTGGAGCCCAATATCGTTGTGAGCTTCAACATCAAATCACTACGATTACGTCAAACAACCCTTGGCTTCATACTGACGAATTGCACAAAATTCATACAGTGACATTCATAGCAAAGGTCATCTGGTGAGAAGATCATACAACAACATTCACAACGGAGATAATATGTCAACATCGTCTTAATTGATACATCATTGTGGCCCAATATAATATATATTTAAATTAATATATAACTCATATAATTAATGTATAATTATATTATCACAATAAATATAATATAATTTATATTATCTCAATAAATATTATAATATAATTATATTATTACAATAATAATATAATAATTTTATTATCAATATAATTATTATATTATCAAATAATTAATATAATTATTGTGATAATAAAATTATTATATTATCAAATAATTAATATAATTATTATATCACAATAATTATATTATCACAACCTTTATGTTATCTATGTCGGCCTGAAGGAATCCGACCATTGCTACAATAACATTAGCAAGATCTAGGGCCCGATAGGGTGAAGAGTGGTTTTCTGTATGCACAGGGAGATTGAGAACAGATAGATAGATTTTGATAGAAGATCCGACAAACCCCTCATGTAACTAACCTGTGGAATAAATTTTAGGCTAAAGTAGAGGGACTGGGTCACCCTGCTTGGCCCGCTCCCGACAATTTCGGATCCAACGAATTGCAGACTGTAGCTCTCCTCCTGATCTGATTGTATCTCTTTCCATGCATCCACCACTTGTATTTGCACACAGTAAAGAAGGGAAATGTTTTGTAGAAAGGGGATTGCCCAAGTCAAACCTCGGTTTAGGAATTAAACTTGAATTGGAAATAAATTGAACTTGAATTGAAAGCTTGTTGATGTAGAACAAAGGCTAGATCTGGAAAATGGAATGCTTATACCTTCATAAATGCAATAAACAAAATCTTTAACAACAAAGCACAAGAAAAACCAGACACATATTTACCCTGGGAAAACCTTCCTACTCGAGGGAAAAACCCAGCCACACCCAAAAATATATCCTTTATTGAGCTCTCAATTCAAATACAATATTTTCTTACTTATTATTGAAACCACTAACAGTCAATCATAAGCCTTGTTTCTCCTTTAACAAATATTGATCACTTCAGAATAACAAATAAGCATAAGTGAATTGCAGACCCTCTATAGACTCACACAGCGTAAGTATTGATCTAACACAGATCAATAAATACAAAACAAAATATATCACTGTTTAGTGATCACCTTGCTGTAGCTTAAACATCTGAGAAAGCTTCTGCTAGCAAGCACCACTCGTAACACCCTCACGCTCTAGCAGCTCTGAATAACTAAAAGACGAAAAAAGACTTTTACTCCACCGAAGCTTGAATATTGAAGAGACTCCCGAAACTGAAGGGTCATGCAGTGAAGCCAAAGAGACAAGTGTTCCAACAATAAACACAATCATTAATACAAGAACCGTTGAAACCATAAGCCACGTCATGATCCTTGACATCACACACGTGGTGCCAAGACATAACCATGATCCACGAGCACGGTGAATAGACATAGCCCGAGCACGGTGAATATACATAGCCCGAGTACGATATGGGACAGCTGGATCACAACAAAGACACAAATCGAACATGATCTGGAATGTTAACAAAAACTCTCGAACCCAATACGAGAGTCGATCGAAGACAAAAATGAAACAGTTTGAGGCAGATAGAACATGATACAAAACTGCTACTGCTACTGCATGAACATGATAGGAAATGCAGCTCCCGAGCAAGTTAGAGAAATACGAACAAAGAAGAACATCACAGGTAAATGAACTCTCTTACAACTACAATATCTTTAACATTGCAGACTGTAGCTCTCCTCCTGATCTGATTGTGTCTTTCCACGCATCCGCCACTTGTATTTGCACACAGTAAAGAAGGGAAATGTTGTGTAGAAAGGGGATTGCCCAAGTCTAACCTTGGTTTAGGAATTAACCTTGAATTGGAAATAAATTGAACTTGAATTGAAAGCATGTTGATGTATAACAAAGGCTAGATCTGGAAAATGGAATGTTTATACCTTCATAAACCTTCTTGATGTCGAAATTCTCATGAAGATGTTGATGTCGACCTGTAGTTGACTGTAGGATAGGAAGATCATTGATGCCTTCACAAATGCATAGATCTACAAATTACTCCTTGTCTTCAGTGCCTTGGATGCTTGATATCTTGCTTTAGGACTTGAAAAGGTGAAATTGTAGTTGAGAGCTTGATTTAAACTGAGCGTGTTTCAAAATGAGGGAGGGTATCTTTCTTATATACTTCTTCCAACCATTTCGGGGTGTTAAACTTGAACAATGCCAACTCGGGTTTAAAATTCCCACTCAAACAAGATGACCGTTAAGCGATTTCAATTTGGGCCTGAACATTGGGGAGTAGGATGCCTAGGTCAGCCCACTCTTGCTCTCGTGGTGCTCAAGGCGCTTGCTTTTTCCAATGTGGTCACAAATTGGTGCCTTTGGTCCTATTTGGAGAGAAGAAGCCAGAATTAGATGCAAAATTGAGTTGGATCAAGGATGTTGGGCACACAAGGCCAGAAACGCTAAAATAGGGCTTAAACAAGCAAGAAATTGCATTAGGATGCAATTTACAACGCTACACATATGTATGCTCCAGGGTTATAAAATAAATCAAAGCATAGATAACTCTTATCTACAGCCACATGGCAGACCCCAGTAATTTTGATTCCTGTATTCTGTTGAAATAGTATACTGTAAAGCTATATGATCAAAAGTTGGGCCTATATTGTTTGGTTTTTATTTGTTAGCCTTAAGCTTATGGGGTTGAGATGTTATATTTGTGGGTAAATTGATATTTGTGCTTAGATTCTCTGGTGTGCATGTTACATATAGATTCTATTCTTGAAAAATGTATGTGGCTGTGGTTTGCTTGTTTGTTGGTGGAGAGACTTTGATCTGGCTTTAGCTGTATTTGTTAGTCAAGAAGCAGTTGTACGATGCCAGAGCAGCACATACAGTTGCTTTGAGAGGGCTGTGATATCACTCCCTATCTAGCCCGACGAGTGGTCCATGGAACTGCATCCTTGCTTATCTAGTCTATGTACATTGCTTATTCTAGGAGGTTGGTTGCCTATCCTAGATCTTCCCATATTAAAGATCTTGGGCTTGATTCGGTCCAATCTCAAGGTGATCTTCTTTCTGTTCCTGTATATTTGGGTTCAAGCAGCATTTGTATAATATCAATATGATCAATCAATGGGACTTGGCTGGAAGGTCTTTTCACATCTAAAGCCCACAAGTGTCCAAAATGAGGTTAGTGGGATTGGAGAATACATCAGGGTATGCTATAAATTTTAAATTTATAAGAGAGCATCCTAGGTAATTAAAATAAAGGAACAGAAGCGCTAGAACCAAAGTGAAGCAGTCCAGCGCTAACACGTGTTTAAGAAATCAATACAAATAGCCAGATAGGGGGAACATAATTCACAAGAACTAGGGTTGATGAAGATTGTAAGGATATGGTACAAATTTCTTCAAATATCTTTGTTAGGGGTTGGAAGGGAGGAACTGTTGGTGCAGACATTGTTCATTGTGAAGGAATTGTTACATGATTTGGAATGCTTATCGGGGAGTGCTGAATGCTGAGGGGTCCAGGCATGTTGGTGTAAGGAGGAAGCAAAGTGCTCCCTCTAGAATCTTTGCCAACATAATTTTTAAGGCTGGTGTAACTCCCATAGTAGTGAAGAAACTCATAATTGTTACTATGTAAAGCATATAAAAATTACAAGGAGTGAAACATGGCATTTGAAAGATTATTTCCTTTGTCTAATTGCATTTCATTTGTGAACCTAAAACAAGATTTTGGGTTAGCCTCTTCATTCTAACATTTGTTGGACTGTCTTGGTTAGTATGCACATCATTTGGACAATTTAGGAAACGTGTATAGGTTGTCTTTAATGGGGTTACATTTTTTGTTATTGCCAATATTGATGTAATTGATTTACTTAATTTTCTTCCCTTGAAAGAATCATTTACTATAGATGTTAGACAGTGTATATTGCCAACATATTTGGGCCATTTTGGACTTTCCCTCCATAGCCACAATCTCAAGGATGATTTGCATTTCTTACCCATTGTGAATGCAATCATTATTTGACCCAGCTGCCTCCAACATCATTTGTCTGATGGCTTGAGCTCCCCCCTTGTCAATTGGAGAGTTTGACCCCATTATTTACAGGTTGAGACTTATCGCCATATTTCTTGTGATGACAATATTATATTTCATTGCTCCCTTCAGAATTTCGAATTTTAGGAGCTTATTATTTTAAGGAGTGTGGTCTTCCATGATATCAAGGGGAGTAGGTACCACTGCCCGTACAAAGCTTCTAGCAGTGTCCTAACCTATTTTGTCCACTATCCTAATAAGAGAATATTTTTTGTTAAAAATTCTGCATTAGCATGCAATTTTTTTAATCAAGGTATGGAAGTTTTCTTGTAAACCCTATGTTGCATAGTCATTGCCAATATTTGAATCTTGATTTGACCAAAGCCCAAAAATTGATTGGGAAAACTTCATTTTCGACAAAATACACATCATTTCTGAGTATAAAAACTGTGATAAAATAACCCTAAAAGTAGAAATCAAAATGATGCAAAATATTACAGATTTTGACAACTATCATAAAGAAGCCCTGCTATTAAAATTGTCCGTTTTTTATGATTTGATCTCAAAAGTGCAGAATATTGCTTTTGTAGATGATCTTTGGGAAAGCCTGGAAACCAATTATTATACTTTTGAAAAAGGTAGTTTGTGTATTTGAAAAAATCTATTGTTTTTCATAAATTGGGTGAGGATGGGTCACTATCAACTAAGGATGAAAAACTGCAGGGATCAACTCTTTACTAGTAGTAAGACGATAGATGAAAATGATCTAATTACTTTGTTTACTAATAACTTGACACCATTGTTGGAAACTTTTGTGGATTCTTTGTATTTGTTGGCAAAAAAGTGCTCTTACTGTATAGGATAGAGGATAAATTGATGAAATCTTTGTTTGATTTTCGATTCACAACCCAAACACAGAGTGAACTGTTATTTTTAAAGTTTGAGCATATTGTAACAGAATGCTAGAAATGGCTCTATAATCTATCCCATAAGAAGCCATCGACTTAGCTAATGTGGCAGTTGAGTTGATATTGGTAGGAAGAGTATGCTTCTATAGCATCTCCTTAAGATAGCAATGATGTAGCTAGTTGTTTTTCTTTGATTTTTGGTGCATCTCAACATTTCATCTATTGTAGAGATTGGTATGTCAAGTTTACTATAGATTTTATTCATTCAAATTCTATTTCTTTGGGTGGTGGTAAAACATGTATTAAAATTACTCAATGATGTAATGAAATTCACAGCGGGGGATGCTAGGTTTATTCCACAAAAGAACAAAACTGTATTGTCTATTAGTCAGCTAACAAAAGATTGTAACATTGATGTGGAATTTTGTGGAAATAAGTTTTACTGTGATGGATGTGAAATATGGTATATTGGTTTCCTCGGGCATTGGGTAAGTAAGGTTGTGAAGGCCAGTTGACCATGTCATGGATAATTTGCATGCCTTAGTTGTGGAGGACAATAATAGCATTTTATGGCATGAGAGATATGGCCATCTCAATCTTCTTTATTTAGCTAAATTGATTAGAATGGGCATGTTTCATTAATTAGCTAAATTGATTAGAATGGGCATGTTTCATTAATTGCCATCTATATAGGAGAAGCAAGTTATATGTCTACAATGTTTGGTTGGTTGGCATGAGAGATATGGCCATCTCAATCTTCTTTATTTAGCTAAATTGATTAGAATGGGCATGTTTCATTAATTGCCATCTATATAGGAGAAGCAAGTTATATGTCTACAATGTTTGGTTGGTTTGCAGACATGAAAGTTGTTTCTAGGTAAAGGGGCATGGTGTGAAGTTAGACTTAGTTCTCATTCATGCAAGGTACTTTTTCTATTGTTGGTTGATGATTTTTTGAAGAAAATTTGGGTATGCTTTGAAAAAAAAAGTTTGATTGCTTTGAAACCTTTGTTAAGTTTAAATCATTGGTTGAAAACTAAGTTACTAGCAATGTCAAAACCTAAAGCCTTACCCAGCTCAAACTGAATAGGGTTGTCCAAGCTTGCATGGACATGGATGCATTTGCTTTTTTTTTCCAAGACCCCCTAATATGAACATGGTTGTATACAACATTAACTAACAAACTCGTATATTTATATCATAACTTTATAACACTATTCAAAGTTTAATAAAATTTGAATTTATGTCATAAATAATTCCAAATTTAAAGATTTCTAACAATTTATGTAGATAATATTCTTATCCAAACCTCACAAAATTAAGCATAAAAAAGTAATCATAGATAAAGAGTAGTAAGGAGTGTAGACGAATAGCTTGTAGCTTCATCTTGCAAATTTGTAAAGCCTAAGTGGCTAGTATATTATAATTGAAGAATGTGTATTTCGTTTTATTGAAATAGAAGATGTAATGTCCCCATTTTCATGAGCATCAGAGTTCGTGGGATTAGTCTATTATTTGACCCTCATAGGCTAATCAGATGGATAGGGGTCTCAGTTGTTAGTGCCAGAGGCCATTTCCCCACTCTAGAGGTCAGGGATGTTTAGGATTGCTCTTCGTTTGAGTCAGATTGGCACACTTACTATTTAGTGTCTATTTCGGGAAAGTCAAGGTTACTATCTTTAGGAGGGCACTTGAACAATTTGGTAGCTTGGTAGCAGTATGGAGCTATGGTGACATCATCAGAGCTTTCATTCTGAGACTTACTATTTATAATAAGTCATTTTTAGACAATTGCTATTTTTGGCTGGACACTTAAGCGTCAGGTTCAGGCAATGAGTATTTGGATTGCGAGTTATTCATTCTGAGGAATGAATAAGCTATTGGTTTAATTAATAATTATTAATTAAGTTATACTTAAATAATAATTAAGTTGAGCTTATTATAAGTGACAAGTTAATTAAATGATTATTTAATAAAGTGTTGTTTGGGCGCCTAAGCCTTGGAGGGAAATATAATTGGATATTACATTTCAAAACATCAAAAGCATATATATTAAAAACTATGTTATGTTTTAAGTTATGCGAAGAATGAGATTGAAGCTACTAGATTGATTTTCTCTTGGAAATTATAAAAGCTTTCATGTGAGAAATCGGTTCATATATCTTGTGCATTTGATAAACTTGTTTTGTGTGGAGAGAAGATCAAAACAAGGGTTTCAGTTTTATCAGCCTGTGGAATTGTAAACTCTTCAAGGATTTTAGTACTTTGAATTGGTTAAATGCCCAATGAATTGTGCAAACACCATGCCTCTATCCAGAAGCCATTATTGAGTGGAACTGGTGATTGAGATGTTTGGATCCATGAATCGAATCAGAATTTGTAAGAAGGAAGAGGGATTGGTTCGTAACTCTTTCCTAAGCCATCAAAGGCAGCATATGATTTTATTAATGGCAGCCACAAGGTCTGCAAGAGCTAGGTGAGCCTAAATGAGACGTGAGGGGTTTAGAGACTCGAATTTGGGGTTTGGATGCCTTTTGACGCTATAGCACCTTGGTGCCTAGTTTCTAAAGCAAATGCAAGCTACGTTTCATTTGAAGGACTCATTTCTAGCAGCGTTGAAGTAACAAGTTCAAATTCAGCTTGAAATTAGTTTAATTTTCTCAAGGTTTCAGATGTTCAATGTAATTAGTTTTGATTTTCTTCTGAATTAAAATAATGGAGTTAATGTGCGTAGTTAACTTGAGTTATTTGAATTCTGTGCATTGCATTTATCTATGTTTCAAAAATATAAAAAATACATAAACTCTGAAAATACAAATAAAAAGTTCAAACTTGCAAAACAAATATCCAGCAGTGTCAGTTGAATCCGGGGTTGAACCAACGGGGTTCTTACAGAAGAGCATTTGTAAATTTTCATATCATTGAGAAACAGATGGCAAGTTATTTCTAACATTTTTTATTTATTTATTCTCTTTGTTATGCTACTTATGAATGTTGGTGGAGTAATCCTCATATGATATAAGAGAGTATGTGTTGTTTTGAGTGGGTTAGGAGAGTCCCCTACATCATTGCCATTCCCAAATTCCCTCTCTATTTTGAAAAGCAGAAAGTAAAAATTGTTTCGAGTTGCATTGGTTGGGAAGACAGTCAAATTTTCCAGTGTCTTTAGTTTTTTTTATTAAATGCCAAGAAATAGAATTGCATCTACAGTTTTTTTTCCAAGCCGACTTTGATTCCCAGTAATGCTCCTATTATCAAAATAGACAGGCGTTCTCTAAATTCATTCTTTCTGCTTCTCATGCATTATTTAACGTAATATTGGGTATTTAAGTTTTTTATTTTATTTGCCGACTTTTTCTCCAAGTTGAACTTTTGGGATGCCAATTTTTAGCTGAGTTTGATATTTTGAACTTTTTATGGAATGATTGAATATTGTAAATCTTTATATGGTATGGATAATGGTGATTAGATTTTAAATTTTAATTAAAGAAGAAAATGATTTACTTTGTGTTTATTTTATAATTATGAACTACTATGAACTATATCTTGACAAGCTTTCCTGCTATCTGCAGAGGAGTTTTAGGGCAGCCAAGGCTATTGGTTCCTGTGATCTTGGTCATGATGTATAATCGTTGGAATGGGTGAGTAAAATGTGCTAAATAAATGAACTATATTTTTGTTTGTAATTTTTGTATTGGTTATTTTTAACAAATGTTCATGGTTATTGTACACACTACTAACAAATGGAATTTTTGTTATTGCTGACAGGATCCTTGTACCGGAATATGGGTTTTTTCATCTGGATCTGATACCAATGCTAGTGGGATTTTTCACATATAAAATTGCTACCTTTGTACAAGTTGTTCAAGATGTTCTTCCTACCGTAGGAGGGAAAGTTCAACCTTGATCCTCGTGTAGGATTTCTTCCTTCAATCAATTATTTTATTTATACCCATGATTCCTTGGCTTACCTCATGTTTCCATGCGGCTGCTTAATAAGTACATTTTGTGCTTAAATTTAAGTAGTTAAGCGTTCCCATGGATATTTTAAAGTGCAAGAAAAAGATAATTTAGAATCTTTTGCTATTTTAGTGGAGCGGTTATTATTTAGGAATTCAAAATAAGCTGTGGGAAAAGAGGGGGGGCTGAAAATAAGCAGTGACTGCATATTACCAAAAACACCACGTGGCTCCACAAATATTTTTCTCTTTTTTTCTTAAAGATTTTATTTCTATTTTTTTCCTTTGTACAAATTATTATTAAATTAATTAATTAAAATTTAAGTTTTCTGCTTAAAATTAAGCAACAAAATACATATTCATGGGGCCACCAGCTCCACAAATATCTCCTAAAAAAATTGAGCAGCCACTACTAGCGAAAATAAGCTAAGTAGTGGCATGGGAACATGCCCTTAGTTCACATATCTGTATGAGTTTAACTAAACATAGGAATGAATAGACTATCCATGATACAATTCTTAGTTGAATATATGAATTCAACACTTTTTTAAACATAGCAACTCTTTTGTGATGTGTTTTGATTATTTTATATCTTACCCATTAATTTGGGTTTGGTTCTATAATTACTATTCAACTTTCTACTTTGTTATGAATCCAAGCATCAAGGTAGACATTGGCCTTGATATTGGATTGGGAAGAAAACTATTATGGAACTTGTTTACAACGCAACAAATTAAATAATGATACTATGAGTGTACCCACTTATATTTGTTAGCTATATGCCACTAACCAAGACCTTTGTATATGTCTTGTTTCCGTATGCAATACACATTTCAGTGTTTTTTATGAGATTTTGTTTAAGGAGATTTGTTTTTTTAATTTTAATTTTGTAGGTTCAAGAATGCAACTATAAGGAAGGATCATTAGCAATTGAAGCCTACACACGATTTGTTGTTTTCTTGATGCCTCTTGATTATTGTTGTGAAGTCCTTCACACATCGCCCCAATTCTTGGGGACCCCCTAATTTTGGAGTTTGACTTGAGGATGTTGATGATAAATTGATGGAATCCGGCATTGAGGGAGTTAGAAATTTCGAGGGAATTGATGATACTACTGAACTGAGACAGTCATGGCTGCCCAGCTCTCCCCCTCTACTCTCCACCAGCCTTAGTAATTGATATCTTCCTCAACATGGAGGTCAAATAGCATAGGAGTGAATGAGGAACAAGGTGTGATGTTTTTGAAATTCTGAGAGCTTAAGTTTTGCAGCTGTCCTATGAC
>MU224948.1:1805643-1817513 GCA_018584345.1 Thuja plicata
AATTTTCAAAATCAACAACACAAAGTTTGCCAATTCTTGTTCCTTTATTCAAATGCTCAACTTTGCACAATGAAACTCAAAGTTTTCAGAATACAAGAGAATTGCCTATAGTTTTCTTGCACACAACAAAAAATGATAATTTACAATGAACTCACTCCTTTATATAGGAAAAGAGGAGAGAGGAAAGTGAAGAAGGGGAAACCCTTAACCACTTTGACTTATTCTATCCTTATCTATAACTAACTAACTTTGAACTATTCAATGCTTATCAACAACTAACTAACTTTGACTTATTCAATGCTGCAGACCCTAATGTTCTTGCAGCATGATTACATGAGACTACTTTACATATTTCTGTGTAATCTGTCAAAGATTCTACACTTTTACAAAATGCATAATGAAAGTATCTAAGTGTCTGACAAGACACGACATCTATTTGCGTCATCGTCTGTCAGTCTTCTTGCTGCTACAAGATGCCTGATGAGTGATGTGTTCTGGTTGGGTGAAAGCATCTCAAACGGATCGTGAATCTCTATCCTTGATTTTCTGCATCATATTGTCTTTTTGTTTCAGTTTTGAAAGCATTCTATGCCTAGAATCATTTCACACTTTCCACCTCCCTGTCTGGCTTCATCGTGTGGTTGCTCTGGTTTTGTATCCTTGCATCATGGGAAAAACATGAGAAAATCTTTCTTCAACTTGCAACAAGAACTTGCATCCTTGAGGGGTAGAACAAACTTGATACATCTTGCAAGTGTGTGGAAGAAAGATGAAGAACAAGGTTTTTCTATAGCAATGCATATGAATGAATAACAAGCTTTGAGTTTATGGAAGGTGGGGGTTTTTAATATCATTTGCATCTCATAAGATGAAGGTGAGCTTTTCAAAAGCATATGCATACTGAGTAAAAGTCAAAAAGTGGGCTTTTTTGGCTACTTTGCATATGATGAAACAAAAGGCTTGCTTTTCTTATGTATTTTATCCAGAGAACGGGGTTTTTTTTTAATTCCAACTGCATATGCAAGAAAAATGAGTGTTTGGAGCTTTTTTCATGAAGGGAAGAACTTGCATCTCTTCTTGCATATTTTTTAGAACATAGGAACTTCCTTTTGCAAATAAGATCATTTTATTGCATGTATTGAATATGCAATAATGTCTCTAAAATCCGAGATTATGAATATGATGCATAATTCAGATTATATAAGACAACGCAAATTGGAAAAATATGGGAAGAACATGCGTGCCCTGGGAAGAACCAAATGTGGGAAGATCTTTAGCCGTACCACAAATCTGCAACATGAAATTTCAACATTTTGAAGGGAAGAACAACCTTGTTATAGTTTGCATATAAAGGGGAAGAACTTTCCACTGGAACCTCATTTCGTGAGAACTTTCTTGCAGTTACACTTGACATACTTTCAAAGGAAGAACATGCTTTTTATGGGGAAATCCTCTAGGTGGAATCAAAATGAGAAACTTGAATTATGAAAATATTCCTGCTTGCAATTGTTGCTATTTGAGTTTTGCTTGGATTATCATAGGATCAATCCCCTTGCTTCTTTTTATCATTGGCATGAGTTTGAATAGCGGAGAGTCATTGAGAATATTCTTAGCAACCAATCTGTATCTTCATGTTCGCTTATCACAACAATCTTGGAATCTTTGTTCTCATTTGTCTTCTTGATGATGTAATTTTGTCCATCTGTATTGATAGCAACCTTTGCTCTCACCATGAAGCCATTGTTTAATATTACAGTGTCCTTGAATAAGAATCACTACTCAAGGTTGTAATATAATCCCTTTGAAATCATTGTGATTTGTCACTCTTTGTTATCACCACTTGTACTTACAACATAAGCATTCATCTCTGCAAGCTATACATTCAATTTGTTCTGTCTCTATATTTGGCCTTGTTGATGAACTCTCTTCTCTTCTTGTGATCTGCCCAACTGCTTTGCTATTGTCTTGACATTCAATCTATCTTTTTTCAATTCTAGATTGTTGTCCATTGATTAGGATTGGATGTTCTTCTCAATAATTGTTGCTCTTCACAACATAATCTGCTGCTATCTCAAACTTGTGCTATTAATGAATGTTATTTGACACATTCCTTAATTAAGAACATGACCACGACTTCTTTTGTAACTGTTGTAACTCATTGTCTTCTTATCCAAAACACTACTTTTGCTTGATCACTTTTCTTCTTTATCTCTACACCTTTATGGCAGCATTATGCTTAGGAAAGATTTGTTATTCAAGTTCTAATGTCTGATTCCTCCACATCTTATCTCAAGAAAAACCAAGGGCCACTTCTAGCACCCAGTCTCAAGAATCCAGCTCCCATGCATAATCTCATGAAGAGATCCAAACATATCCAGATTCCACCAAGGCACAAAATAGATGATGTAACCACCAACCACGAAGAAGAAATTGTTTCCAGAAATACCACTGGATATATTGCATGCGCAAAGTCTGATATAATGAAGTCCATTATACACGAATGCAATGGCCTTGAATGATTAAGTTCCAACAACCAATGAGACTCTAAAAACGCCTCTAAACACAAGAAATGGATCAAAAATCACTTGCAAACAGTGCTTGAAATCTACAGATATAAAGAGGCGATAGACTCATAAATCAAACATAATTGGAAAACTCTCAGAATAAATGTGACCTCAGTCCTGGAAGAAAACACGAATTTGGAGGCACAAATAAACGCTTAGAAATTCGAATGGGAGCATGGAAAGCCAAAACGACTCATATTACTCTAGAAAAACAAGTTTGCCAAGTTTAACAAGTTTAAGAGTTTCAGTCCTCTTATGACTCGAAATCTCTTTTAAAACACGTGTTTCAATTCAAGACGGGATTCAACTGATAAACAACGAGTTTATTGGAGAGAAACACAGACTCGTAAACACCAGAATGAAGGAGAATGAGTTTTAAAACTCATGGAACAAGCCGCCTGTGAACTGGAGGAGAAAACACAGTTGAGTGTGGAGAAAAAATGCGGCTTAAAAACACCTTCCCATAATACGCAAACATGCAAATGGCTTAAAAATCACCAACTATAATGTTCTCATGGATTTTTAGGTAAACAAACGCACGAGTTTTGGATTTATTTCTTATGCATTCTTACCTAAAATCGACGCCCAACACATGCCATAAAAACCGTGAACTCTTAGGAAGAAATGGCGGATTTCAAAAGGCATATAGCATATGCTATTATTAAATAAAAATATATGTCATGAGTATGAGATAAAAACCGTGGACTCTTGAGGAAAAAACAAAACGCGATTTATAAGACAATATAAAATCTTTTTAAAGATATATGCAAAGAATAATAAAATCGCCACCATTAGTTTTGTTCTAAACGGCGGGTTTTTAAAGAGTAAATACATATGAAGTGAGAAATTTAAAACATATGCATTTCTATCAAAAATCACCACAATTAGAACTTAGATGGGCTGTTTTGGTCCATTTACATGTGCTTATGATTTTTTATTTTAAATACATGTAAATGTATTAAAATAGCTACATTTTATTTATGATGGATTTTAAAGCCAAACACATGATAAAACATAATTTTAAGATATGTAATGAACACAAAAATCACCACCTTTGGCGAGATTTTAATTAAAGAACAACGATATGCAGTCAGGCCTAAAAAGCCCAACTACAGAACGCTTAATTCCTTAATATCTTTTGTTAGACAATTTCGATTGAGGCCTATGATAGCTCAAAATGAGCATAATTGAAAATGCCATCAATCTAGGATGAAAACAAAACAAAAGACCAAGAAAAAGCAAACAAAGACTCGTCTTGAAGAATTTAAACTACAAAATTTTTGTAGGGTTGCCCCAATTTTGCGAAGACAAAATTGAGGACAACACCTTCAAAACCTGCTTGTATAAGGTTTCAGGCCCTTTCAAAACCTGTTTTCCTCTTAATTAGAACAATTTAATTTTTGAGTTGGACTTGGACTCGATCTTGGTCTTAATGCTTAAATTAAATCGAGATTTGGCAAATTGAAAAAAACTCATAAAATATGGATATTTTTAAGGATATAAAAATTATTCATGCATGCTTCAACAAATAAACTTTAAAGACAATTGTTTTAATGGAATTTATATCGATTACATACGCAAGTATACATCAATTACATAAACCAAAATTTTAGTTAAAATGAACAACATTTTTAAATATATAAATACTGTGAAGTGTATATAAAAGTCAGATTTTATGAAATCTATGACATCAAAACAAATAATAAAATTAAAAGTATAATTATGGCTCAAAAGTGCTTGTATTGCTCATCCCAACATCCATGGTTGTATGACAAGTGCTATGTGGACATCTAAGATAGGTTAGTGATGGGAAATAAGTTAATGTCCAAGATTTGTTTGTGACATAATGAATATAAACAAAGACCTCTCAACATTTGCATCAACAACTTGTTCATCTTGGAATACATATGCTCAAATATACTCCAATTGCACCCACATTTTGAAGTGTTTTATGCCCTTTGTAGACTTTTACCTATTTTAAATGTTGTTTGTCTTACATATTATATCTTGCGCAAAGGGCCACCCTTGTGCAAGCATGCAGATTACAATATCATAAATTAATTTTGCTTCAAGAAGATTAGGTACCATTTGCTTTATGATTGTAGAACCCACTTAGAGCCTCCTCATGCACCTTGAAATCTAGGTGAAATTAGAATTTTGGATTCAAAAAATAGATTGTTAGAGCAACTAGGAAAACAATCCATACACCAAAGACAACCTCCACAACACCAAGAATCAAGACAAAGTTGGTATTTCATTATCAGTGAACAATTTGAGAAAAGGATGATACATATTGTATAGGCATCCAAATATAAGCGAGATGTAGGAGGTACAGGAACAATTGTCACCCAACTACCTCAACCATAAAATAAAAATATGCACTAACAATGTACTAGTAACTAATTACTAATAAATGTAAAAATGTTGGCAACGTAAGTAAACTTAAGCCTACACCAACACCCACCTTGAGTGCAATTTAGGGAGAATATTATGCAATATTAGATGCAAGATGGGTTCTGACAACAATATCATGTTAGTTACCCATGCACAACTATAATGCAATGATAAGAAAATATCTCACAACCAGAGAAAAGGATAAAAACCCTATGGATAAAACTCCTACGCAAAAGAGAGAAAATTGGAAGTGCTGAAAAACAAAAGTGAAAAGGACTCCTTAAGACCCCTACAAGGACAACTCCCTTCACCCTTGCCATTTATCCCAACAAAAGATAGGGAGGAGATGCCAAAGGTTTAGGGAAGATGTAAGCAACCCGCTCCTCCTTACATAGACAAATACTCCAAACTCATAACACTATCCAAAGTAATCTCTCAAATGAAACATATGTGGATCTGAATATGCTTAGTACGCCGATGGTCTATTGTGTTGTGTGAAATATGAATGACACTCTGTTTGTCACACCAAAGAGTAGTGGGATGATGAATAGGAAAGCCAAACTCAACTATCAACTATCGAAGCCACAAAGCCTCCTAATTAACCAAGAGTGCTCCTCGATACTCAACCCCGGTTGATGATAATGCAATAACAACTTGCTTCTTGCAAGAAAATGCAATTGGATTGGGACCAACATAAAACACAAAGCTAAAAGTAGACTTTTGATCATCAACATCACTAGCCCGATCGGAGTCAGTGAAGCCCACAATCTTAGTTGTTCCTAATGTGTAGTAAATGCCAAATTGAGTACTACCCTAAATGCACCTTAGAATGCATTTGGTTTCCTTTCAATAACTCTCACGAGGATCTTTGTCAAGTAAAACGCTCCATTCAAGCTCTTTGAGTATCCTCAGTCATGAAAGAGGAACTCCTTATGAGAATCAAATCATCCACATAAAGAACAAGTATGAGAATATCTCCACCCCAATGCCTTTGAATATAGATAGTAGGATCGAAGTGATATCTTCTCATACCAAGGCCTAGGGGCTTTCTTGAGACTATACAATGAATGTTGAAGCCTACAAACAAGTGAAGGGTCTTGCATAAAGCCTGGTGGTTGCTCCATACAAATCTCCTCCTGAATATCACCATTTAGGAAGGTACCCTTCACATTTGTTTGTTACATTGACCAACTTTGATATGTAGCAATAAAAAGTACAAGCTAAACATAATCCATCTTGGCCACATGAGCAAAGGTCTTAGAGTAGCCAATGCTCTAAACTTGAGAAAGCCTCTTGGTTACAGGTGTGCCTTGTACTTGTTAATAAAACCATCAACTAAAAAATTGGTAAAATGCACCCATTTCCACCGAACCAAATTTCTTCCCTTAGGAAGACAAACAAGATCCCGACTATGATTCTTCATCAGAGAAGAATACTCTTCAGTCATGACACTATCCCAGTCTGGAACGCCTAGAGCATCTAAAAACTTTTGAGGATCAATAGAAACTACATTTTTTAAAAGAATGGTACCTGAAGTCTAGGCATGAGTGCGATGAGTAACTGTGGGATCACTTGTAAGAGAACCAGTCTCCTCAAGAGGAGTACAAATGCCTAAAGAGACCAAGTAGGTGTTGGAGGAGGAGGTTGAGGAACATCATTAACAAGATCAGGAGCATTATCACAAATAAAAAAAATTAGGATCATCATCATCATCATCATCAACATCCTCTTGAAACATAAAATCCTCTGAAGAAGAGCAAGGAAAAAGGGATGAGGGTTGCGATGGAGAATCACTTGGTGTGAAGGACTCCTCAAAGTGAACATCATGACGAAAATAAACCTCTTGATGATAGGGTCAAACAATTGACGAGCCTTCACATCCTCACAATAGCCAAAAAAAATCAAGCACTGACTCTTATTCTGCATTGCTTTTTTCCCACTGTGTGGAATGAATGTCCAT
The DNA here is from genome assembly GCA_018584345.1 of Thuja plicata. NCBI lineage: Eukaryota > Viridiplantae > Streptophyta > Pinopsida > Cupressales > Cupressaceae > Thuja > Thuja plicata. Next base: position 1,812,562 of record MU224948.1, read on the forward strand.
GCATCACTGCCAAAGGTTATGAAGTAGGAAACCTTAGGCTTGACATGAGGCCAAGCCTCCTTAGGAGTCATATTCCACACTACCTTGTGAGGCATACGATTCTGAATGTAGTTAGTACAATTGACAATCTTTGCCCAAAATGCTAGCCATGGATTGAGATTGAAGCATATAATTGACCATCTCCTTCAAAGTCCTATTCTTCAACTCAACCACATCATTTTGCTGAGGAGTATATGGCACTGTGAGCTCATGAAGAATACCTTAAGTACTACAAAAATTTCAAAATGCCTGATTGACACACTCCCTCCCATTATATCTGTGAATATTTTGGAGAGAAAGGCCAGACCGCTTCTCCACAAATGCAAGAAAGGTAATGAACAAATGAAGAACCTTATTCTTATACTTCAAAAAGTACACCCATGTGCACTTTGAAAAGTCATCAATAAAAGTGAGTAGATACTTGGCCCCAAAAAATAAAATAAAAAATGACATAAAGTGATGTAGCAACTCAAGGGATATCAAAGCGTGTGTGGCCATGCTCTTAGGAAAGGGATCCCTATGATGTTTGGCAAGCACACATGCTTGACAAACACCATATGAACAAGATATCTGAGGAAGACCAATGACCAAGTTTTTTGTGCTCATTTGCAAGAGATATTCGTAATTCAAATGTTTGAATTGCTCATGTCATTCCAAAGCTTTCTTACAGAGTCTACAAGAGCAATAAATGGTGAGCTTGATGAAGACTCAAATCCTCCAAACATGTACTATTGAGCCGCATGATCACCTTTTCCTTTAGCAACTACCTTCTCAGGATCCCACCAATCTCAAATAATGACATCATTTGGAGAGAACTCAACAAGTCTTCCATAACCATGATGACAAATCCGATAAATGGAAAGCAGATTCTGTGAAATGTCAAGAACAAGGAGAACATCATCAATGCAACCATCTTGCATTTGAATTGAGTTTGTCCCTAGAACTAGAATATGTGAAGAGTTCCCAACAACAATACAAGAAGTGCTATTGGATGAAATAGAATCAAGAAGATCCTCAACATGAGTCATGTGATGTTAAGTACATAAATCAAGAATCCAATTATCACTAGTAGGGAACCAAGCCCTAGCTGAAAGAGCTTGCCCCTTTTTGAAGGAAGAAAACTTAGGAAGGGTAGTATTGTGCTTCCTCATAACTTCCCCCAATTTTGATAGTCTCACAAAACAATGTGCACCATTATGGTCAAATTTGTCATAAAATGAACAATTCTCCTTCTTCTTAGACTTAGAAGATGACTCCCAAATTAGAAGCAGGATGAGGATTAATATTCTAATTGTTCTTTTCCTTAGGCTTGGAGGGAGGCTCGCCAACTATAGACAAATTTTCCTTGGGTTTCTTCTTATTCTTACCCTTGCCTTTGGAAGATTGAGTTATCAAAGCATGTCTCTTAGGAAGAGCATCCATCTAAATCAACTTGGCTTTTTCTCTAGCTAGACGATCACAAAATTGTTGACAAGAAGGCATTCTATGGTCTTCTTCCATAACATTCGTGGTAGAATAGAAGGTAGAGGCAAACACTTTAAAAGGGCCTTTGAGGTTAGACAAGATTAATAAAATACATGTCTTATCCTCTTTGTCATGCCAAACACTTTCAATTGTGAAAAAATGACTTGAACTGGGCAAGTAAATCTTGAATAGTGACAAATTTACATGTGGAATTAGAGCTGAAATCAGCTTCAAGCTGCAAGATCCTGAATTGATTGACCTTATTATATAATCCTTCCTTTTTATTCCAAACCTCTTTAGGTGTATTACAATCAACAAAATGAAGCAAGTTATCTAACACATGAAGACCTATGCGTCTTTTCACCCTATCTAATTTGGTTCTATGTACAAGCTTGTCAATTTCCTTAGTGAACTCAAGTTGATCGACTTTCAACATTTTCCAAAGACCTCAAGATTGAAATAGTTGTGATATTTTAATCTTCCATGTATGATAGTTTTGTGGAGTCAACATTTCGATCCTATGGTCTATTATGTTGAACAAGGACACATAAAAGACAAATATACACGATACACCCCCTAGAATGGATATAAAGAAATTTACAATTTGCAACCACCAAATGTTCCAAGAGAATAACACTAACAAATTGCAACTTCAAGCTTCTAAAATTGGCATAAAATTGCAAAATATTCAGAAATTACTTTTGCCAAATTGTAGTTCGTCAAATCAACTTTCTAGCATTTTTTGATAAGTACGAGATATTTTCACAACAATACAATTGTGATATTGCTACAAGGATTCGACAATGTAGTTTTTTTGAGTCAAACTCATGAGTAGTGGCTCACAAAAACTCATCTCTCATGAGTATTGGTTCACAAGAACCCATCTCTCATGCGAATGAATGAAACACTTAACACTCATTGCATCTAGGTGATTCTCACAAAGGTGAAGCACCGAGACTTCCCAGGAGGTCACCCATCCCAAAACTACTCTAGCTCAAGCACGCTTCACCACAAAGTTTCCTCCAAGGTTAATCCCACTTAAGCCCTAGATAATATCTCGTGAAAAGAAAATGGGGAAGTAAGTTAAGTTGGATTACCCTTGGAGGAGACTCTGTGGTTAAGCACGCTTTAGTTGTAGTACTGGGATGGGTGACCTCCCGGGAAGTCTCGATACTTCAGCTCTACGAGCATCACCTAGATGCAATGAGTCCTAAGTGTTCCATTCATTCTCATGAGAGATGTGTTCTTGTGAACCACTACTCATGAAACATGGGTCAACGAGTTTGACTAAAAAAACAACACAGTGGAATCCTGATAGGAATATCACAATATATTATTTGCTAAAAATGAACTGTGTTTGCAAAAGTTATGCAAGTTTAAAAAAGTAGTTGTGTTAGGCTTTTTAGGAATTTTCTCGCGCCTTTAATCCCAACCAACACCACCAATTTAAGGGAAAAAAATTATTAGTTGGATGTGGCCCCAAGTGCCCAACATAAGCAATCAACCATGCCACGTGAGTACTCCACACAGGGTTTCATGGATCATGTGAGTAGCTTGTAGAGATTGTGGAAAAAGTGTCAATATTGCATGGGTCCCACTAGGTGGGGGCTCACAACACATTTCAGCTGGTGGGCCTTAGGCTACAACCTGGTAGGTTAGCTTGCCTTGTTTTTTGTTTACAACCTTGTCTTTTTTTTGTTCCTTCTCTCGAAAATGAAAAAACAAACAATATCACTTATTAAAAATGGACATGACATCCTTTTGCATATTGAAACTAATCATTTGGGGCAAGTAAAATTTTCCTCATTAGACATAATGGGAAAATGGATCTGAGTTAATGCCAAACAGTTTAGATTTATCCTAAATTGCAGGTTTGCACGTCTAAAATGGGTGCATGAAAGGAAAAATCAATGTTAAAGAGTGAACAATCAGGGCATCAGACATAGGGATAACTTTAAAAAGTCACCCTCTCATATGGGTGGCAACAACCTTTTGAAAGACAATATAAACTTTGAAGATTCTGCCATATAGAGTCCTACTTCCCCACTTCTCACTTGGTGCTCTAATTTATATGTGCAAGAATTGATGATGGGTAAGGAGAGGCTAGAGATTTTGGAGGTTAAAGAGAAAGAAAGAGCTCTTAAAATGAATGTTCTGGTAGCAACAAATAAATCTCTAGCAGACAATAATAAAGTTCTAAAAGAAAAAGTTTCATTGTTGCAAGAACCACTCTCAGCTGAGAAACTAGAGTGGCAGAGTATGAAGGTGACTGGAAAACTATGAAAGTTTCAATGGAAGCAATCAAAGATACAATAAATGATGAAGCATCCCATGGTGAGGAGAAATCACATCGTCAAGCAAGATTTCTTGGAAAGATGCAGGTTGAAGAGGACAAAAGAAGTTTTTTAAAAGTTACCAAAACTTGGAACAAAATCAGTAATGCACATACGAAGGGGAAGCAAATACTCGGGTGGATAATACCAAAGATAGAGAGATCAAGGAAATAAAAGTAAGAGTAGCAAATGTAATTATCAAAGGAGTAAAATATTATGGAGCAAACAAACACATTCTTGATCTTAAAAGAGGCTTCTTAAGAGAAGTGCTACTTTGGCAAGGTTAAATATGCCAATCATGGGGGGTTGGTAAGTTATGTGACAAGAGGGATAGGGCCATAAAACTAGTTATGTAAAATATTCAAAACAAGCAAAAAATTTTAAGCAAAAAGCAACTCTTGAGTTAGAGAAGATAGAAATAAAGGCAAAAATGCACAGTTGTTCAAGGGAAGATGAGTTATTTCTCATTTTGATCACCATTCCAAGGCAGAGCAACAAGTGGACAACAAACTCTTTAGTAGGAAACTATGCAACAAGGTCAACATGGACACGTAGGGATGAAGACTCAACTTTGAATCTTTCATGCCAAAACAAATAGAAATCAAGTTCTACCCTGGCTTCCTTAAGTTTAGTTTGTTGATATTGTAGAGGTTATCCTTGGAGACGTGGACCTAGGTTAGGGCCTATTGCGTAAGGTAGATACAATATTTGTCTCATAGAGACACATGCGCATGAAGGATGTAAGAATCTTGTTTGAAGGATATTTGAAGTTGACAGTGTGGAACAAAGCAATGAGAAATGGTAAAAGCCATGAAGGTATAATGGTTCTAGTAAGAGAAAAAGGAGGACATTTCATTCCATTAGAAAATGAAGACTAATAAATAGTTTATATGGTTCAAAATCTCCGAAAATAGTAGTTTTATTAGGATTGCAACATGTTATTCTACTCCACAAATTTCTAAAACTTATAAAAGGTGTGGTTTAGACCATGTTGGTTGACAGTTTGTCCTCCCGTTAGATTTATAATCTCTGACTCTTTTAGCACCCAAGGTGAGAGAACAAAAGGATGTCACCAACAAATGGGTCAGTGTATATCTTCAATCACTGCCCTTTGAA
>MU224948.1:1826364-1850767 GCA_018584345.1 Thuja plicata
TTGAAAATATCCCCCCTGGCTTAGAGCAAAAAGCAGATGAAGGGAAATCTGGCAAAGATCACTTACCTATAGTGACTTAGACCTAGACTCATGACTGACCAGACTGACCAATATTGCCAAAAAAAAATGAGTGACTTAAAGTCAGACAACAGACCACACAAACACATTTGCAGCCTTAAAGAAGGATTTTGTTGTGTTTTCCCAGCAAGGTGATATCCTCCTTGTGGGGGATTTCAATGCTAGAACTACAAGTGAACAAGCTAGTATACTCAGCTATAAAGAAATCTGTAATCCTATTTGGCTCCTAGAAGAGAGAAAAAATCAATGGGAAAGAGTCTCATAAGATGCTAAAGGTTGCAACCATTTTGGGAAAGAATTGTTTATTTTATGTGGTATTTTTGATTTAATAGTTTGCAATGGTTTGGCTAAATGGTCAAAGTTAGGTATTTTCACTTGCAACACTTACAATAAGGCAAGTGTGGTAGATTATGCAATTTGCTCATATAATTTATATGAGAAAATTGAGGAAGTTGTGATTGGTGAACACATATGGGATTTAAAATCAGATCATAGATCAATGTACTTAAATTTTTTGTGGGCATAAAAGAAGTAGCTTGGGGCAAAAGCTAAGTGCTCTGAACAATCACTTTCACATGGTAGAATTATTTTGACTCAAAAAAATGGTAACACATTTAGGGTAATACTTGAGAGGATTTTTAAAGAGGAGAAAATGCCTTTGCATGGTCTTAATAGCCACGAGTTAACAAATCTGATTCATGAGACTCTTACAAAGTGCAAAAGAGAAAAAAAAGAACGTCTGAAACAAATTGCTTTCCAGCTAATGCATGGTTCGATGAGGAATGTAAAATGGGTAGTAGAAATCTGAGAGAGTCAAATAAAGAAAACTTTGACATCAAAGCATACAAGCATATTTAAAAGAAGAAAAAAGCTGATTTTATGGTCACAAGGCAAGAAGAGATAAATTTTCTTGGTAAAAATAGCCCCAAGTTATTTTGGAAGGAATTTTAACCAAGAAACAAACAAAGTGAAAATAATATCACAACTACTCAATGGTTTGATTATGCAAGGCAACTTTATGAACATGATTTTTAGGTGGACCTGCCAACCTTGGTCAACAATACGACAAATCTTTTCATCATGTAGGAGGTCGAGATGGGTATTGAGATGTTGGGTGTTGGTAAAGAAAACAACTTGGTTGAGCTTCAAGAAGAGCATCTTAACTGGGGCATGAAAATGCTTGCACCACACATTATGGAAATCTTCAATAATATCATCCAACAAGCGTTCCCTAAAGATTGAACAAGTAGTCTAGCAATGTCTCTTTTTAAGGGCGGTGATGTCAATGACCCCTCCAATTACATGATGATAATGATTAATCCTTTGTTTGCAAAATTATTTGGTAGCATGATAGAAAATAGAATTAGCAAATTGGTAGAAGAAAAACATAAACATACAAAATGACAAGCTGGTTTCAGACCTAAGCATTCAATAGTTGATCATGGGATTACTTTGAGACACATTGTTGAAAAAAGGTGGGAGAAAAATGATGAATGTTTTTGTTGCTTTGTTGATTTTAAAAAGGCTTTTGACGCGGTCATTAGGGACAAGCTTTGACATATAATGGAAGAACTTGGGATTCCCATACATCTTAGAGCTGCTATACATAGGATGTACGAAGAGGTCAAAGTCAAAATAAGAACTTCAACCGACATTTCAAAATGTTTTAGGAGTGATATTGGGGTTAAACAAGGTTGTCCCCTATCACTTACCTTGTTTGGCTTATATATTAACAAACTTTAAGAGTGGTTAAACATGCAAAATGATTAGGGTATTTAGTTGGGAGAAGTTTTAATAAGGACGCTCCATTATGTGGATGATCTCATTTTGATTGCCAAATATGCCCTTGGTTTGTAAAAACATTTATTTTCTCTTGAGATTTTTTGTAGTATGGTGGAGATGTAGGTTAATATTAGCAAGAATAAAGTCACGGTTTTCTCTAATAGAAGAAAACAAAATCAACATAAATTTAATTTTGCAGACAATATTCTTGGGAAGTTACAGATTACAAATATCTCAGCATTGGCTTCAACAAAAATCTAAGTTGGGAAGATTGCAAAGAGAAACTAATTTTAGTTGTTTGGAAGGAATTTTATGTTGTTCAAAATAGGTGTAGAGAGGCGAAGGTTTGGGATTGCAAAAACACTCAAACTCTTTTTGGTCCTTTAGTTTTTTTGGTTCTTCTATATGGGTGTGAATAATGGGCCAACAACACTCCAGTCTCACAATGGAAGCGAATCGAGGGAATCCAAAAATGTTAGATCACAAGCAAGTTCAAAATCAAAAGTATAGTTCCATATGATATCATTTTAAGCGAAACATGAGCTGCCCCTATTGAAGCAATTGTTGTGTTGAGTCGCATAAGCTATCTAAAAAGAACCAAACAAATGGAAGAAGGTAGATGACCTAAGGTTGTCTTCAATGACATATTGTACAAAAAGAAGAAGAATTGGATGCGACAAAACATCAAATGGACGAGTAAATAGAATATTCATTTCAATGTGCCCCACAAATAACAAAAAAATAAAAGGTTTTCATTATAGATAAGTTCTACAAGAGAATTTAGGGTATTGGGCTAGGAAGGAAGCAAAAAAATTATATCAATGAGTTTAATCCAATGCGTGACCTACTTCAAAAATCCTACATAGGGGCCAATATCTCATGGAGAGTTGAGATTCTTATTGCTTAGATTAGAAACTCTCATAATCTCTATTGTGAGACTGAGCATTGGAAAATGCCAAAAGAGGCTTGGGAAGAGAGAGTTTGCACTTTTTGCAATTTTGGGAAAGTGGAAACTGAAAAGTATTTTATTGTAGAGTGTGATGCCTACAAAGACACTAGGGACAAGTTTGTGAATAGCTTAACTATTAGCTCACGACATAACTTATTCAATGAGGACATTGAGAAGTTGGGGGAACTCATCATTAACTTGCATAGGGAGATAAATTTATAGCTCATGACATAACTTATTCAACCATAAGTGCATTGAGAATTTAGTTGGGGGTGCTCATCGTTAACTTGCATAAGGGGATAAATTATTTGTGAATATATTAATTTCTATCTCATGACATAACTTATTCAACTAGAAGTACATTGAGAAGTTGGAGGCGCACATGATTGTCCCATAAGCTATGTTTAGCATGAGCTATGCTCTTATTCTAATTGTCTTGTGAATTATCGAGGGAAAGCACACTCACCAAACATCCTCCCTAGCAAACACTCAAGGATGAGCCTTCAAAAGAGCTTAGAATGTTGATAATGTACGCGGGTATAAAAATACATAGAAAACAACAGAAGTTATGAATGTGAGATCGAATCTCGAACAAAAACCACCACAATGCAGGCCGTGGGCTCATCGCCAATCATAGTGTTGGAAATAATGGGAAGTGTGTACTGAGAGGGGAGGGGTGAATCAGTACCTCTAAATTTTTTATCTATTTTTAACCTTTATCCATTGTGTAATCAATTGTATAACCAACCATCTGTTCTATACTTTCTTTGTGTAAGATATATCAATTCTTTAACTTAATCAAACATGTAGTGTAACTGATGGTTTAAACCACCGAGAAAGATTCACAGATGAAAGATGCTGATGAAGTGCACAAAGAGACGGATGAGCAAGAAAAGAAAGTTGATACCACACCAAAGGAAACAAAAGGCGAAGCTGCAGAAACACCGAAGGTTGATAAGGAGATATCCTCAGACAACCGACAGGCAAACACCGAGCAACAAGAAAAAGGTACAAATCCTCAAAAGCCATCTAGTAGCACATCGAACCAAGCCGAGAAGCTGGATATAGTTCTGCATACAGGTGGAACACATAAGAAAAAGAAGAAAACAAAGAAGAACAAGTTGGAAGTCACACTAGATGAAATCATTGAAATACTGAAGTGTGACCCAACTACATTAGATTTTTAATCACTCCAAGAGTATGGAGAAATCTGCCAAAGGAAAGCGTTGCAAGAAAAGATAAAGAAGCAACACCAAGACTCCTTAGTATTGGAGAACACAAGAGACATCTTAAGTTAGATTGTTCCTAAAATAGATGTTGATCACAATGCCCCCATTCTAAATCAACTTTTTGTCCTCAGCGAAGCAATCTCCACATAGAATGTTGATGCAGAAAAGGCAATTGAGGAGCGAGCAGAGCGAAATTTTTAATACAAATTGACAGAAAAGATCAGCCAAGAAGTGGCAGAGAATAAGGTAAAGCTTTCAAAGTTATTAGATCAATTAGATCCCCTCATAACTGAAGCTATTTCCTTAGTACATAAGCTATGCACTTTAGAAAAGTTTAAAAAGGACAACAATGACAAGATTGCAAAGATCGAATCTGATCTAACTACAAGTGCACAAAGTCTAACCACTAATGGAAATGCAATCAAATTGCATTATGATAAGATTATTGAGATCAAATGGTTAAGACGAGAACTTTGGGAAGCAGAGTCACAATTCAGAGAGGAGGTTACTGAGATTCAGTCCATACTATTACCGAACCTCACACTTTTGCAGACTCACCTAAGTTTAGCTAGGCAACTTATTGTCACCCCTGAGATATCTGTAGCGCCAGACAACATCTATAACATGCATGCACAGATCACATTGGAGCATATGGCTCTTGAACATCTCAAAGAGAAATGGGAGAAGATGATGGAGGAAATGGAATCCTCTTACTCTCATATTTTTGATAAGATATAGGTATACACCTTTGCCCTTACTATCAAAAAAGGGGGAAAAGTAAATTGATATGTACAAAGATCAATAAAAGGGGAAAAGGAAATAATATGTACAAAGACAGAGCATATAGTAAAAAGGGGGAAAGAAAAAGGAAAAGGAGGAGATAGTATAAAGACAAGTGTATATTATAATATACATATACTATACTATACCGGTATATGCATAGGGGGAGTCATGAAATGACCAAGGTAAAATACATGGTGTTCATACTTTAAATTTTGGTAGTATTATGCACATATCAGTTTCTGATACTAATGTCAAAGGGGGAGATTGATAAACATAAAGTTGTTTCATTAGTATGCAATGAGAAAACAAGTTGTTTAAACCATCGGTTACACCACACCGAAAGTCAGGTTTTCAGTTCAAACCGAAAATGCTAAGCAAGGAGAAAATCGACGACATAGTTTTGCAGTGTAAACTGAAAGTGCAACACAATTATGTTAAAGAGGAACCTGACAGGAGTACTAAACCATATCCAGCTTTTTGGCTTGGTCTGATGTGCTACTAGATGGCTTTTGAGAAGTTGTACATTTTTATTTCTACTCGGTGTTTGCCTGTCGGTTGTCTAAGGACGTCTCCTTATCAACCTTCGGTGTTTCGGCAGCTTCGCCTTTTGTTTCCTTTGGTGTGGTATCAACTGTCTTTTCTTGCTCATCCGTCTCTTTGTGCACTTCATCAATATCTTTCATTTGTGCATCTTGTTCATGACATCAATCATCCTTACCATTTGTGTCTCTTGACCGATTTGTAGAGATTTTACTTGTCCAGCCAGATGTTGATTGATTTCATTTAAGCTTGTGATGCTTTCCTCTGATGTATCTGATGCTTTTCTTGTAGTAGATCCTGAAGACTCAAATAGATCTGGTATCTCTTCCTCACGGTAATCTGTTTCATTACAGAAAGATTCCATAATATTTCTTTCATCTAACAGTTGTCTCATCTTGATTCTAGCTTCTTTATACTGCTCATAGAAGATCTGAATTTCTAGCTTTTGATTCTCAATACTTTTGTCAAGTCTGTACTTCTCCATTGTATGATCTTTTCTCTTAAGTCTTTAAGCTTTCCAAATAAGAGTTCTAGCTCTGATACCAATTGTTGGAAATAATGGGAAGTGTGTACTGGGAGGGGAGGGGTGAATCAATACCTCAAAAACTTTTATCTCTTTTTAACCTTTATCCATTGTGTAATCAATTGTATAACCAACCATCTGTTCTATACTTTATTTGTGTAAGATATATCAACTCTTTAAATATCAAACATGTAAACATTCATAGAAATATTCATGAAAGTAATTGACTCATAACACAAGATATGGTAACGCAGAAAACCCCTATTAGAAGGTAAAAACTGCGGTGGGGATGACACCCACAAAAACTTTACTATCTGCAAATTGGAAGGGGTCGGTTAAGGCTTGCCATTTGATCACTTTTGATGATCTACCCTGTTAGGAGTATCTGTGAAGACTTGTTAAGGTCTACTCTGTTAAGAGCTTTAGCAACACTGTTTAGTGTGCACTCGGTTAAGAGATTTACAATAGGATTGTTAAATCCACCTTCCTTGAAAGGATTTCTTCTATTTTCTACACTTGTTAGAATGCAAACAAAAACACTCATTGACTTGAGTGTATGCAATCTAACAATTGCTGATTACAAATCCATTACAATTCACATGTATAAATGTATCACCTATTATGATTGATTAATACCGTTGTTGCTCGGTAGCCTCTATTCTTGGTTCTTGACAACCAAATTCATATTTTGTTGTTCTGCTTCTTGAAACTTTCAGTCTGATCCATAGATGTGCTCGATGGCTACATTCATCCTCTCATCCATAAAAATTAATGATTGCATCTATTTATAAGATAAATTGACCTAATGTAGTTTCACGTATAACAAAACTAACTCTATGATCAAAGGTTTACAACTTTACCTTGATCTCCTAGTGTGCATGTTTATAATCAGTAAGACTGATTAAAACAATTACAATAATGTTGCTTGTCCCTTAAGTAATGGGTTTAAAACAAATCAAGACTCTATAAATATAATACAATTGTTTCATATGACGTGGACGTCAGATCCACTTTTTTTGGGATGTAACTAAATTTCAGTGTCTGATGCTCGGTTTTCTCTGAAGTCAGTTTGACTGTCTTTCGGTGTTCTTGGTTGAATAGTTTGTCAGGTTTCTCTCTTGTCTATTCTCTTGGTTTGCACTGTGTCTACTCATCGGGTTCCTCTGTCGGTTTACTCCTGTCGGGTTCCTCTTTAACATGATTGGGTTGCACTTTTGGTTTACACTGCAAAACTGTGCCGTCAGTTTTCTCCTTGCTTAGCATTTTCAGTTTGAATTGAAAACTCGACTTTCAGTGTAGTGTAACCGATGGTTTAAACAACTTGTTTTCTCATTGCATACTAATGGAAAACTTTATGTTTATCAAGCGAATAGTGAAACCGTAATGACAACAAATATTTCAACCTCAAACTTTGGAACTCCACCCTATGAAAATTTATTTGGGCCAATAAGGAGGCTTCAACGCTATTGACAATAAAAAAGGATCTTTGCAAGTTAAAAACTTCAGAAATTAGGTGCCTACAACATAGAAAATTTGATCACGAGAGCCACCAATCAAACCAAAATATGGTTTTATGATATCGGGCAATTTCACTTGCCCAACACCAAGTATAGGCTGGGCATGAAAAGAAATTTTCCAGCCAATGCCTGTCAACTAATCAAAAAGGGTTACAAACTGATAAGCGTTGTAAACTCCTATACCTCTTTGATACAATGTTAGAGAAACCAGGAAAATAGTCCATACACCAAAGAGAACCTCTGCAATACAAAGAGAATCAACACAAAGTCGATATTTCACCAACAATTAACAATCTAAGAAAAGGATGATACAGATTATATGAGTACCTAAATTTAAACGGAATGGAGAGGGAGGTACGAAAAAAACCATCACCCAGTGACTACAATCAGAAAATCAAAATATGCACTAACAATATACTAGTAACTAATTGCTAATAAATGTAACAATGTCGACAACCTAAGTAAACTTAAGCCTATACCAACATAGATAACTATATAGGATTTGCGAAGCTAATGGTGCATCATTGATTAATTATGTTTTGTATGGGAAGATATTTATTCTTGGTGTAAATAAGATTTGGAACTAGTAAGGTCTAGTATCTAATATTTTCAATGGTTCCCAAATGGAGACTTCTTCATATGACTAAAGTTTACTTAGGTACCAAGTGACATTCTAGAAGGTTTGTTAGTTGTCACATGATCTTATCACATGACAATTACTTCTAGTTACCTTATTCAACACTTTAGTTTTCTTATTGCATAGGATTATGACACATGCCAAAATCCTGTCTAATCCTTCATTTCACCTTGCCTTTATATGCAAGAGCTATTATATAGTTTCGTGGTTAAATATCATTCAATTGATCTTGCATTGTTGAATCAATCTTTCTTGTCATTTTCTCTTGTGGAAGTTGTTTCATGGTTAAATATCATTCAATTGATGTTGCATTGTTGAAGCAATCTTTGTTGCCATTTTCTCCAGTGGAAGTTGTTTTGGTCTTTCCGTGATCTTAGGGGTGTTGTAGAACACCTAATTATTCCAACATGGTATGTAAGGTCTTGTATCCCGTCTTTCCACTAGTTCCTTAACGATGACTTATTCACATGAATTAAGTTTACTTGGGTAGTAGGTGACATTCTAGAAGGTTCGTTACTTGTCATATGTGGTTGTTAGTTGTCACTTGATCTTATCACATGACAACTACTTCTAGTTACCTTATTAAACACTTTAATTGTCTTATTGCATAGGATTCTGACACATGTCAACATCTTGTCTAATTCTTTATTTCACCTTGTCTTTGTATACAAGGCCTATTATGTACATTTTCATGCTCAATTATCATTCAATCAAATCTTGCATTGTTGAAGCAATATTTCTTGCATTCTTTCTCTTTGAAGTTGTTTTGGCATTTTAGTGATCTTGGGGGTGTAGTGGAGTCACCTAACTACAACAACTCTCAACCCCAATATAAATGGATTAAATGGTCCATGCTCTTACATATATAGCCTATTAAAAGATTCTCCCCATTAGCCAGTTGAAGGAGAATGACTAAAGGCTATGTGAAATACAATTATTATTAAACATGAACAAAAATACTTGTACAAACAAATTAAACAAGTAGAATGGAAAAATGAACTTGCATTTAGATCTTTGTCAGAGGCCAAAAGTTGTGCTCATGAAAAACCCAATCAACCATATCAACCCTTGCATTGGTATTAACATATCAAGATCTAGACCATTTCTTGCTAACAAACATGAGTTTGAAAGCTATTTTTGATTGAAACAAAGATTGCAACATGATAAGGTTTATTTTAAAGTCTCATTTCAAGACAAGAAAACTTTATGTATTTTCTCATTACGATGGAGACCCAATATATCATTTGTAAATATTTTTACCTTGCTCCATGCATGTTATGATTCACAGGTTTTTCAAACATCCTCCAATATGAGGTCAAGATAATATGAGTAGTACAAGGAGTTTGGAATAAGTATAGGTGCTTATAAATGAGAAGATTACTTGTAACACCATAATTTGTTGTATTATTTCTAACTATTTGCATGACATTCTACTTACCCACCTTGGCCGAGACTTTTGTTAAAACTTCAAAAATAAATTCTTTCTTTTAAAACATTAATGAATAGGAGATTGTTCAATTTGAGAAAGAAAAAATTAAATTTAAAATGCTAATATTTTTAATTAATAGGTAATTAGGTTTTAATGGGCTCCTAAAATTCAGCTACAAGAAAATGTCAATATAAAACTAGCTAGCCACAAACGCAACAACAAAATATGAGGTCTTGAAAAGGCTTGGAACCATAAACAAGAGCAAAGCTACGACTATTTAAAAAACATTCTAAAACACAATTGTACCAAAGTTTCCATTGGAAAGCAAACAACACATATTATACTATTCTTATCACCTTCTTATATATCCACACACCTTTCACTTGGGGATAGGATTTAAAAATAGAGTTAGGAAGGTCTTTCTTCCTTATTTGAACAAACTTACAAAGACATACCATTATCTAACTTATTTGATCACGGAGAGAGGAGGATCCTCAATCGATGCCTCAACCATGGTCACCTCACATAATGAGGAAGAAATTCTATTCAAAGAAGTTGTATGTTGCATAAATCCACAAGTTGAGAAGGAACAAGAATCCCCAATCCATTGATTGGGAAATGAGATCAAACACATAAGAAACTTGAATTGGTTTAGAAGGCAACGTTCTAATAGAGAGCTACGGGATCACCTAAATCACACTAACCTTAGGGGAATCCACCTTAGGAGAAACCTCCACATTTGCATCATGATCCATTGATGGGGGTAGGACAAGGAGACTCATTAGCATACACTATTAAATGATTAGGGAGGGCATTTTTTCACCAAGTAATTAAGCTCACAATCCTACAAGGAGAACAAGGATATTTAGAAGTGATATGCCCAATAATACACTATAAGTTATAAATATTATTCACTAAATAAATATGTTTAAGGAAGTAAAACCACTTTAGGAAGAAATTAGGAAATGCAGCTATGTCCCATTCTTCCTATCTATGTAACCATTGGTCATGATTGCGTAACCCTTCATATTTCACATTACTTTTCAATTTTTTCTTTAACATCGATGGCCTTTTGAGTCAAAATGGACCACTTTTTATCCTTGTCATCAGGGGATTTGAACTCCACCTCTATAACAAATGTGACATTTACTATATTTTTGCCAATAAGGAGACCAAAAAAAAATGTAACAAACAAAATAAATAATATAAAATTAAGTTAAATTCTACAAACTCGTAAATTTGAAAATGTAAGAAATAGATAAATAAAATAGTATAATATATAATAAATAATAATTAATTACCTGGTTTTGTGAAATAGAATGGAACAATAAAAAATAAGTCGCATCTATTGCATTCTTTATTGTATCATGGTTTTTTTTCCAAACCCACGTTCTTAAGTGATGGTTGGAATCTTAGAGTATTGTGGTACAATATATGAATCTAATCTAGATCCACAAATTTGAGGCCCAACACTATGAGTATAATACAAATCAATGAACAAATTTTCCCCACACTACCACTATCATTACTATTAAAGGATTTAAGAAATGGAGCAATCAAATGAGTCTCCATAAATGGATGTTATCCCTTCTCTTAGTCTCTCTTTTTAGTACCTTATGTTTGTTAAATGTCTCTAAATGGCTTTGTACCTCACAAATAATTTTAGAAGGTACAATTGTGCACTCTTTAACATCTTGACATGGTTTTCCTGCAAATATTATATTGCAACAGTTAATGTTGCAATATTTTTTTTAATCTTGTAATTTATGCTAGCTAACTCCCACTTCTTTGACTTAGTGATGACATGTTTACAAGGGCCCCTTATAATTAAGGCTGACATTAGAATAATTTATAAAGTATACTACATTAGCTAATGAATGGAAAATAAATTAACATTTAGGATTTTTAGTTATATTAAGATAAAAGTTAGAAAAAAGGTAAAACAAATTAGGATTTGCAATCATAAAATAATAAAAAGAAAAGAAAAATCTGTAAGTTTTTTTTTATAAAAGCAATAAAAAAGGGTAGGGTAATAGGTAGGATTTGTTTCACAAAATTTATAAAAAAGGTATAAAAGACAATAAAAAATATATAATATATATATAAATATATAAATACGAAAATACCTCTTCAAAACTGCTTCAACTTGACAGTGGGCTACTTTAAATCAATGACGGGGTCTTCCAAATGCATCATAGGGTATTTTATATGCACCAAGGGTTGTTAGAAACTTTTTCAATTGATATTTAATCAATATTTGCTGACCAAGTTGTCTATTGGGTTTTCTTTAATGACATGTGATATTTACTTCATACTCTTTTTTCTCTTCCTTGAGCTTGGAACTAAAAGCAGTCTACTTTTAGAGTCTTAGAGGTTAAGTTAAGGCATTATATTTTACCTTTTTTCTTTATTTTATTATTTTTCATTAGAAATGCACAATTAAGTTGTCCTAGTAGAATCACTAGGTGTAGTGAGTTTGACTAGACTTATTGGGTACTAGGGTCTTGAGTTTCGAGTGTTGGTTTGCCTTTCTCACTTAGGGATTAATGAAGTCTTTACAAGTCTTTTTGTATCTATGATTTCAACATCGCTTTTCAAAGTTATATCATTCAAAGTGTGACATAAGTTGCATCATCTAAATTACATTCTTAACACTAGCAGATTAATCAAATGTATCAATCTCGAAGTCTCAATGAAACACAACAAAATTGATAAATTTTGCAATTAAATGTTTGATCCATCCTCAAGTCACTTGGAAGATAACTTACACAATCAAACTATTTTTTTCAAGATTCAACTTCATCATATTTATACATGTTATTGGTTGTGGATAAATCTTATGTTTCTACTATTATGACCCTACTAATCCTTTTTGTACTTCAACTCCCAGAAGGTATTGAATATCTAGTCTGCATGAATATATTATCCCACCTTTTCAATTAACTCTAGTAAAGGCATAAGTAACACCTAATATATGTAAAGAAAAACTAATAGGCTTTCTTATATGATAAATTATTTTTTGTTAATGAAAAATTCTTAATTTTAAGAGGTGAAACTCTAGTTGACCACATACACATATTTATGTAATTAGTGTCACTAGTCTCTAAAAGATTAACCTATTTAAAGATATGGATAGTCAAGACCATTTAAAATATTGCCAGAGCTTTGGTAAAATAATTGATATCTTCAAGGTACATGCATTAACTTAGAAAACAACTTGTGAGAATTTCTTTTAATTGATGAATTTTTTGCCAATTCATAACCACTAGATTGAATTGGACGTAATTAATTACACTATTAATATATACTTCTTTAGATTCATATATTCAATAGTCTATTTTTATCTAATGAAAAAGTATGCTAAAGAAGGTTGAAAACATAAATACTATATTAAAATAAATACGAATTCAACTTATTAGTTTCATTCTATGCATTAGTAATCAATATCCATGAACCTTTTAATGATTAACCTAGTTAAAGCAGTGGATATTAAATATAGATTATATTATTTTCATATTACCTCTTACCCAATTTTTCATTTTTTTCTTTAAAAAAAAGTCTACTGATTGATCTTATCAATCATTAGGAAGTTCTTGAATACTCTCTATCTTTAAGTGACAATTGTACATTTTAGAATAAAATAGTTCTTTCCAACAATTAAGTCTAATATGAGGCATCTCATGTAATATAGGACTTCACTTGGACAACTTGGCCTTAGGACAAACCAAAGAGGAGAACATATCTTAAAATACATATTTTGCTATATTTTTCTGGCTCTCAATTTAATGGTGCATGTGTGCATGAACATGTGTACTGTGTGCATGTTTTTTTGGGTCTTTTTAGCTATTATAAGAGGTTTGTTAAAGGGTTTTCAAAACTAGCCACTCTACTGACAAATTTGACAAAAGGAGCTCTCTAGGAGTGATTCAATATAGAGAGATTTTCATAAGCTCAAGGAGGTAATGAGTTCATGTCTCATTTTAGCTATTCCATAATTTTCACTTCCTTTTGTTTCAAAGTGTGATGCATCAAGATAGGGGTTTCCATTTTTCTTAATTCAAAACAAACACCACATAGCATTTGAGAGTCCTAAATAGGTGGAGAAGTGTCCACCTAGTGCGTGCCCCTTTTGGCCGCCTAGATACCTTCTCTACCTATTGCACATCATGAGTATGTCAATGTTGATCAAAATGTGTGCAAAAGTATAAAGAACCATGGAGGAATTTGTATCATCAACCTTTAATAAGAAACCGATAGAGTTGCCAATGGTCTCAAAACAATAATTCTCCCAAAAATGAAGGTGAAGATTAGGAAGGTGAACCCACATCTGGTACACACTAAGTGGTTTAGTAAGAGGGTTGAATGAGACTATCTAAAGTTTGACCAAGAGAGAGAGAACACCCCAAGCCCACAACTTTCTCCACACCAAACACGGTCAACATAAGAAACAAAAGAAGAAATAAAAAAATCTTGTAACACAAGGGAAAAGCTCAACATTACTAGCAAATAAAGGATTCCAAGAACCCAATACCCATTGATGAAGATCCAATAGAGAAGGGAAAAGTCTAGAAAATCCACACACAATTTCAACATTGACATAAATCAATATCATCCACCACATAATGTCCACAAACCACAACAAGGGAGGTCTTTCCATAATCAAGAGGACGAGATTTCCCCTTGGGAGGAATAGAAACAAAAGATTTGGAAACAAGAGAAAAGATTCATCCATCATCTATAGAAATAGGCTTTGGGAGAGACCCCAACATCTAAAACACCAAAATACCTAGGAGTAGGTCTACCATAAGAATTCCTAGTGAGAATAGATGCAAAAGCATCACCAAAAGTACCTCACTAGAGCTTAACCCCAACACAAAGTATTAGAAAAATTTGAACAAGAGAGTCGATAGGATTATACCCCAAGGGTGAGAAACCCCCCTAGACAATTCACACCTGATGCAGAGGTAACTTGGTATGGTTCAATGTGTTATGTTTAGTCTTCCCAAATCAGTGATCTTCCCTCAATGACTCTAAGTGCCCAAATGCTTCTAACTTGTCAACCTGACTTCCACCACTCAACCACTATTCTTGAGAGTCTAAAATGGCTTAATATACTTAATCTATTATGATCCAATGGCTCTTAAAACCTTACACCAAGATCTCATAAGCAACTCCACTTCTAAGCTTCCTATTCTAGTAGCCCTCAATGCCAAGTACAGTCAAGATAAATTTTTCTTTTTCCAAACCAACCCCCCCAAAAAATATATATTTAAATACACATTATCCTTCTCCACACCATATGTCATAATGAGGCATGATTGTTTTGGAATATGTACCCCAGATACTGTTGTCTCTGCTAGCCCAAAACCCCAATTAGGCCTCCATTTTCAAAGGAACTAATAGGAGAACTCAACCCCTAACCCTACAATATTTAACAGGATTGAGTTATGGTTCAAATTAAAGGATTATGAAATTAGTTTTCTTCTATGACATTTTCATGTGCTAGATCCACCATACCCTCTCCAAAATGCACTAAAAACTAGGGCCTTCTGGTTCAGACCCTTCCACTCACTTCCAAAACCAAAACCAAGTTTTTTCACCATGTATTTGACATGGAATTATACTATTTAAAATAAAATTTCCCTCTCCTTAAGGCAGGACTCCCACTGCTATACCTTAGCAACCCATCATGCACTTTCAACCTCCTTTCCCATGGTGTACACCTAAAAAATTACTTCTTTTGCACCTATGACGTTAGAAACATAATATAAAAGTCAAGAGGGACTCATTCCATGAGAAACAATTAATACATTCAAAGAATGGTCCCTAGAATCATTGTTCAAAGAATGGTCCTAGAATCATTGTTAAAACTTCAAATTAAAGATAAAACAGTGACCCATGTCAGAATAATCACCTATAAACTTGTATACCGGTGATTGAAATTGAATTATATCATGTGAATATGCTTCAATTAAAATTTATAATACATCCAAGTTACTAAACAATCAAATCACTTGAAAGGAAACAATAAACTTTTAGAAGAATTCAAACTTTCATTGTAAATTTATTATCTCAATCCGTACAAGCCATACAGTGCAATACCACTCTTCCTTCCAAATACACCTTAGGGGTTTTATAGACCTTCCTACCAACTTACCCATTGGTTTCAAAACTATTTTAATCCATTACAAGACCAAACAACTCTTAAAATCCCTATCCCTCCTAATGACACTTGACCGTTGGAATTCAAAAAAATAAATTTCCAAACATTGTTTTATTTCATTTTGACCACTAATACCCTCCAACCTTTTACATAATTGATCTCATAGGATAATTTATCATTCCCACAATATTATTGAATTCCTATTAACCTACTTAGGCACTATTGGCCCATGTTACACAATTTTGGTCCTAGGATCCTTGTAAGGATCCTTAGGACATTTAATCCTTGTATCATGCTTACTTTTACAAAAAAATCCATAATTGGCTTGAGGATGTACCAATTCACTTCCCTTGACACATTCTTTTTTTCCTTGACTCCATGGTTCCTCATGTTTCCTTTTCCATGGTTGGGTGCTCCTGCACCAACACCAGTAGGAGTAGCCACACCAAGTGTAGAAGAAGGTCTCACACATGTAGTGAGAAAGAGAATCATTTTCAAAATTGCATAGTATTAAGAGTTAAAGTATGATTAAAAAAAATATTGTTATGATGCATTATTATTCATGGATTTGGTTCTTTTCGATAGTAGAGTACTCAGAGATAGATATTTGGAATAGAAAATCTAGAGATTTTGAATGAATTCAAGGTGAACCTACAATAGGCTCAAAATCAAATATGTCTACCACCATTTGTAGAGAACTTCGAGGTGGGAGACATGAATTTTTTAAGGTTAATATCTTATAAACAATCTTCTCTTAAGGGAAGTGTGTAAAACCTAAAACCATAATTGAATGGACTTTACAAAATAACAAGGATTTATGAAGTTTCATATGACCTGGAACTTTAGGAAAAAATCATAATTAATAGTCATTTTTTCTATCATGCCTCAAGAGGGCTTTTGGACTATAGGTCACACCTTCCTTAGATATTTCCACATCTTAATGATGAAATAAAATTGAACTTCGAGATCAAATAAATCAGTGACATGAGAGAGAAGAGGCTAAGAAATAAGGTAATTTTAAATTGCTTGGTGAAATAGAAAAGCCTTCCACTTGATGATGTTGCAAGAGAAGGAGAAGAATTTCAATCATCCAAATTTGAAATTTCTTGAGGGGAAGCAATTTGAGAAAGGGAGGACTATCATGTCCCTTTCTTCTAGCTAACATTGTCATTATTATTATTTGACAAAAGTATTTATTAACATTAAATTACTAAAAAAATCATATAGGTAAGTTGTGGCACCTAAGAATAAGCATGCGTGCTATACTACGAGGGTATAAATGCAAGTTTAAAAATTCATTTTGAGTGCTTGATTTTCATATGTTCCAATGGATATTTTGAGTGTCATCACTCCAAGTCATCAAGTTCAAAAACCCTTGAAGGCTATCACAACTGTTAGGATGAAAACCCTACCTCATTTTATAATTTTACATACAAAATATTAGAAATGTTGATTGAAGATTCTTGCTCTAAATTTAAATTTATTATCTAGGTTTCAAAGAAAATCATGGAGGATTATTTGGAGTGTCATATATTTCCATTTTGTTTAGGGTTTGAGTGACTAGATTTTATTTGAAATATTAGATTTGAGAACTAAGAACCATCATTGGAAGAAGAAAATTAGTTATCCCAACCATTGTTTGGAGGCATAATCTAGTGGTGACAATGATTGGGAGACCTTGCCATATTTTTGGATTATAGTTTAACCATTTCCTTTAGGGGTGATAATGATTGGTAGATCTTGACATATTTTTGGATTATAGTTTGACCATTTACCTGACTGCTGATTCATCTCTGCAAACCTACCAAAGTTGTATAATTTATTATTTAGTTTTCATACCAACATTTATTACCAGATAGATCTAAAATCATAGAATCAATAAATGGTATTGTTGTCACAAAAGTTTGCACCCTTGTTTAGGTGATTGTTAGTGACCTAAACAACCTTGTAAAAAATGGAAACAACCTCCAAGTGTGGGACTTGACAGTGAGGTTGAGTCTCCGGAGAATGTCGACTTGTTTTACAATCAGGGTGCACCTAAACTACTGCTTTTTACAAAAAGGGGAAGAAGGATATGCATGAAAGGGAAAGGGGGTGATGCACCAAATTTAATATTATCTACTCCTTCCAATGTACTCTTAAAATTCATTAAAGACCACAAAATCACACTATTCCCTATATTTATCAACCTTAGAACAATATGAAAGTTAAGAATCAATACAACCCTTTAAGGAGTACAAGTATTCACCAAATAATATTGATCAACCTAAATTAGCATACTTATATATTATTTTGTTTTGCTTAATGCTCTAAGTTTTTAGCAGTTCGTTGTAAAGGGTTTTGGGGTCCCTTCAAAACATGCTTTTACTGTAATAAAAACATACTCATATAGTACCACATATGATGAAATACACCCAAATATTGAGGCAAAAAATCTACAGTAGCTTATTTGGGTCAAGAATAGGTAAACACCATCAATTTGTATTAAATAAGGCAAAAAATACAATTATAGAAGAGAAATTTGTAAAAGAACTAGAAAAAGAGAGACCCTAAAAGAATGTACAAAATTTTCCTTTATAGAGTTAAGGTATCTCTGACTTCACACAAAGTTTAAACCCTCAACTAGGGTTGAGTTACAAAAAGAGAAAAACAAACCAGATCAAATATCAAATCTCTACTTGCAAGAAGATTATCCCTGAAGTGACAAAAATAAGGTCAAATGAATACTACTACAATGACGAAAGCCTCAGAGAATGTCCTCCACATCGCTATGCTCATGATTTTTCCTCTATTTGCATAAAGGAACGATCATCTAAAATAATTAAATGAGCATGGGGAAGCCTGGAAGAAATTAAATCAAGATACATTAGGAGTAATAGAGTCACTGGGAGTCGCTGGGGCAGATGAATCATAATCATCGATCAGTCAATCCACCCATTTTGCCTTCGCTAAGAGTTCTGCAATGAATGATTGTGCTTGTAAGTTAATATGATGTTGGGGAGAGTACTCTTGAAGACAACATCTTGATCGATCACATTAGTTGCAAAGAAATTCTGCCTGCATATCAGGGATACCACAAAGAAATCCCGCAGATAGAAAAAAAATCCCCTTGACCATAGTGGTGTGTATATCGATAAGACATAACATATGTATCTTTGACATGCAACTCTATCGAGGAAACAAACACCATTAGGAATCCCCTCAAATCCTTTCGTGATGCCCCAAGATACGTTGATGAACCTCAACCCTCGACATCAGAAAGACTTCTTCCAATGTTGCCCATCAGGAAAAGATGCACTATTGGGTAGCACCTTTTTATCCCGTTCGATGACTAAAGTTTCACCGGAGGACTCATCCTCTGCCTCATGATGACCTACATATACTAATTTTGGTAAAACCTCCACTAATGGATTTGAAGAGCAGCCATTTCAGCAAGACTCAAAGATGTCTTTCCAAAAACATCGCACATCGGAGATACCAGGATACATATCAAAAAGAGTCCAACCGATATCACCTATCGGGGTAACTTGACCCATCAAAATGTTGGTTTTAACCTCCAATGATAGTTGTTGCTACTCTAATAGATCTCACCAGTGACACAAAGGATGTGCTACCCCAATATCCACCTCCTTAGCCTAATGAACATTTGGGTAGGAATTTCAGGGAGACAATAAGAATATCTCCATAAAATCTATTCTTAGGCTGTTGTAGAAGCTGTGCACACTTATTTTGGTAAAACGTGAGGAATGTTCCACCAAAATCTCTATCCTAAAGTGTTCCTCATTGATTTGATCTCTTCAAGCTTTCTCAACTAAATCTAGGTGATGGAAAATAACCCGAAGGGTTAATGGTGACAAAAAAGGTCAATATTTTTGGTGACTCAAGGGAATAGTTTCCTGCTAAGTATTAAGATCAGTAGCCTGGCAATCCATTGGGCATGATTTCATTATAAAAATAGAGATCTGCAATATTTAACTGAATAAAACATAAAAAAATTTCCATCTCCTAGAAATAGTTGTGCACATGCACTTCTTGAAAGATGGAAGCCTACTTATGTATATACAATATTATCCTTCCTTTTGAAGAAAATCTTTAGATGGATCCCATTGATCAAGATTGGGAGAATTTGACCATCGGGTCTAGATAGCTGAAAAGTATTGGCCTCCTTACAAATTAAAAATGGCTATGACATATGGGCCACTCCACATAGCATCAAATTTGGAATGTCTTCCTAGTTTAGATCTTTCTGCATCCCATTTGAGAAAAATTCCACCCTCCTTAAAGATTCTAATAGTATCCGTTTTGTCAAAAATTCTTTTGACATGTTGCTGATGTATCTCAAGCACATGCATAAAATCCTATCTTTTTTCTTCTAATTCCATTACTTCAGCCAATCCGACTGTCATAGAATCACCTTCACCTAACTCCAATTTATGAGCTAACTAAAGAGAGGGAAAATTGATTGAAAGAGGAAGCCTTGCTTCTCTTCCATATACTAACATGAACGATGAGTTACCAATTTCTCTATTGGTTATAATTTTGTCAACCCATAAGGTTGTCTTTAATTTGGTATGCCAGGATCTCTTATTATCTTTAATTGTCCTCTTGATGATCCTGATGAGGTTTTTGTTGGACAATTCAGCCATACCATTCCCTTGGGGATAATAATTTGAAAAATTGTTCAAATATATTCCATGTTCAATTCGCCAAGAGCTGATATGAGTTGCAATAAAAGAATTAGCATTATCTGATATAATGGTTGAAGGAGCACCAAATCTAGTTACAATTCCCTTAAGGAACTCAACCATTGAAGCTTTTGTGACATCCTTCAAGGCAATTGCTTTTTTCACTTAGGATTTCACATGAAAGGCCTAAGTATGAAACCTAATGATCCTGTGAAACACAAGACTAATTCTAGGTTGTGGGTGACCTATGATGAAAGTAGACCTCCAAGTTAAGGTTCGACTTCCCTTCAATCACCTAGAAACTAAGCTGAAATTAGAAGGGAATGGGGAGAGAAGAGCATGAACTTTAAAACTGAAAATGAAACTGGGGTGATTCAGCAAATTGAAAGATCCACAGATTGCAAACAAACTCACAATGTGAATTAAAGCATAACTTATAACTTCACAACTTTACCCTACTTATAATGTTGTCCTTAGGAGTAATAAGGCGTTGATTGTAGATAGGAAGGGAAATGAGTTCCACAACCTAAAATACTTGTAAATGCACACAAATTAGGACTTTAGGCAACAAAATGTGCTTCTGAGCATTTTAATGAATAATACATCAAGTAAAGGATCAATTTTAATCACAATAACCTTGACAAAAGACTCATCACTGACTCAAAAATCAATAGGAAAAGAAGGACAACCAATATGTATTCAATCACAAGGAGCCAAGACACAATCTGTTTCTCCAAGAGCTACAAACATACATATCTCAGAGTGAGATAGGATGCAAGAATTGTCTCTGTCACAAAATGTAAGAGGTTTAAATAGCTAAGAGGTAAGAAACTGCATTTCCAAGAAATCTGGAATCCCATGTCTGTCTCCACCAAATCTGGTACTAAAGGGAGAAAGTATCTCTGACAAAATCTTGCAATTAGGTCCATGGAATGTGCTATCCAAATCTAGGTGACCTAACTTCCCCTAATAGGTGGTGGCATGGGGAGAATTTTAGAAATTATGCTTTAGAAAACCTTCCTCTTTCTCAAAATCAAACCTAATTTCCCCTAATCATGGATTGGTAGGTAATACTTGAACAAGATGATTTATATTTGTATCATTTGTTCAATATTTTACACTGATAAAGATGCCTGATGCTCACTAAAACATCCCATTCTTACTAAGCTCCTTCTTTACCTATGACATATAATGAAAGGAATGATAGTTATCACATCATCCAATGACAAGAATAATACCTAGGACTTTAGGGGTCATATGTTTATATCTTTTAATCTTGCCCTTCCCAAAATGAATTTACTAGAATATTCTCAATATTTAGAAAAAAGGTCTCCATTTACTTTCTTACTCCATTTACCTAGGCAAGATTTAAAATCCCTTTAATCATATGCTAGGAATTTTTTTTTATAACATACCCACTTTTACCACAATTTTAAAGCTATACTCTAATCGGTATTTACTATTCCCATACCACTTTTGCATCAAAAGCTTAGGCTCAATGATGCCTTAACAACAACTTCAGTCGGGAAAGATGTCACTGTTTTGGGATGTTTCTATTTGCATTGAGCTTGCTTTGGTGGATTTGGAGCTCGACAATAGCATTATATGGTAGTGAGGTAGCTGGATAATCTTCATTGCTTCTTCATTTCATATATTTGGATATGATATTAGTGGTTGCATGATGTATCATCCAGTGCTTGAATCTTTGCATTGTTTATTATATTGCTAGGGAATCATTGAGCTTGAGTTGCTTCTATTTATGCATCTTCTTTGCTGTGTCTACAAAATGGATTAAATTAGAGCATGTTGAATTTATTGACCTTGCTCTGAATGTTGTAATACCATCTTGATGCATTACTATTTTGATCACGAGGCTGTGGCTTGTGCTAGGGCATCACTGTTTAGATTATTTGAAGTATGATTCCATGAGCACTGTCTTATTATTTGGTTTATGAGAAAAGTAGATATGTTATGCTGCTTATTTTTTCTTTGCTGCGATACATATGAAAATGCATCGTAATTATATCTTGCACAACATATTCTTTTTGTTTTTATCTTTGCTGAGATACATGAAAATGCATCATACCTATGTCGTGCACATCATATGCTTTCTATTTTTATCTTTGCTGAGATATGTTGCTCCTACTTTCTTTGAGATTAGGATAAAATTTTTCTTGGGGAATCATTTTCATGGATGTTGAAGGCATCATGCTGTTTATTTCTATTGGGAGCTTGAAAAAAGGCACTCATGTTGCTCCATCTCTATTCTAGGCTTTGAGTCCTTCCAGAACTAGGGCATCATTGCTCATTTTTCATTGTTTACACTATATTGGCATTATTATAATCATGGATTTTTCTTTTCTTTTGTTCTTGAAGTAGAACTGTTATCTGCTCGAGGTGCCTTTTTTTTTATCACTGTGGTATACTCTATTGAGGTTCAAGGGACATGCCTAATGTTGTTTTCATCTTTGCTAAGATATGTAACATATTTACAGAAACACCCATATTGGACTTGCTGTGATTTTCTCCCAGTGACTGTGTATCAACTCATTAGGGAATTGTGATGCTATGGGAGTGTGATCTTCATGTTGCAATGTTGTGGCATGTGTTATGTCTCCATCCCTTGTAAGGGTTGCATGTTATAGTTATCTCTACTTTAACATTTCTGTCATGATGGGTTATTGTTGCATGACATGCCCTCCATTTTTCTCCCTGACTTTCCTATAGAAATTACTTCTCTCTTGGTCATGGAATCACTTTTTGAAGATGATAATCTCATACCTCTCATTGTGTACTTATAGCTCAGTCAAGAGGTGACCTAGACAGTTCTCTTTTACATCTTCTAGGAATGCATTTATAGTTCATTTCTTTGAAAGAGAAAAGGCTTACTATTATGCACTTGTGATCACACCTTCTTTGTATGACTATCTTGGATGCTTGATCTTTATGCATGATCACATTTCTTTGGATGGGGTATGCTGCTCCACCACCATGCACTGCTATGGCTCTGATGTGTTGATGTGACAAGTTACTTGATTAGGATAGGGAGCCTATGTCATGTTCCTATCCACCTCAATATATATTCTTCTAAGTGTCTATATTGTGCTCACTTTAATTCATAGTGAACCTTTTAGTAATGGATTGTAGCTCCTTCTGAATGATGTATACTAGTTGTCCTCTTTCTCTCTTGAATGTCCCATTGAGTACTTCAGCTCCATTGATTGCCCCTTTTTATGTATCAAAGCTTATCCTTGGAGCTGTGAGGGAATCAAAAACTCTATGGAAATGGAGCTTCTAATACCCCCCCACAAGTTCAATGTGTGGTACTGTGAGGGCTTGGCACCTGATCATAAGTGTTCTTGTCCTGCAAATTGGGTTTTTCCAAGGGGTTCTTAGATGGCCTCTTGGCTGTTCCTACTTTGCAAAAAAACACCATTTATTGTACTTTGGGGAATGCAGCATCTTCATAAGTGTTTTTTCTCAGACAATAGTTATCCTTCAAGGGTGGCTTGTGGTGGCCGCCCTTGAAGGATTCCTATTGTCTGAGTAAGGGAATTCATTGCAAATTAATATAGTGTCACATCTTCTTCTACACCTGCACATGGAACAAACAAGTTAAGTAAAAAAATGGTACTTCTCCTCTTTCTTGCATCATTTGATTTTACACCCACCTTGAGCATGGATCACCTTTTGATAGCTTATGACTATGTATGGACATTAATGACTGTAGATATAGATAGATCATTGGATATCATTTATTTCTTAGATCTTCAAGATCTAACCTGTCTTCATCATGCAGGCTCTGGAGCAGTTTGAGAGTTGGAGTGGACTCTGTATGCACCCTAAAATGGTCACCTAGACTTTGGGCCCCATTTATCATTTTATCAATTTCCTGAATCAATGCTTTGCAATATTTTCAATTAAAATCAATTTCCTTCATCAAATTGTAATTAATTCAATTTTCAATTATTTCAATATTTCCTAAGGTTTGATCATTTTTATCTAATTAAAAGATTTAATTTTCTTTTTAATTAAATAAAATTTATCTTATTTAATTAAAAGATTTAATCTCCCTTTTAATTGAATAA
>MU224948.1:1850912-1872465 GCA_018584345.1 Thuja plicata
AAAATCCCTTTTTCTTCACATCCTCCTAAGTGGTGGGATTTTTGCCTCTTAATCATAGCCTTTGATTTTTGCCTCTTAATCTCAACCATTCACTTTCCTTTAAAAGGAGACCTCTCCTTCTCATTCAATAATCATCTTTTTCATAGTATTGTTATGTTGCAGGTTTGGAGAGCAATTTTGGAGGAGGATTTGAGCATTCAAGCTTGGATATTGCAACTTCTCTCTTCTCTTGTCTTCTTCTTGCATTCATGGCTACTCATGTAGATTAGATTCATGTTTATTTTCATAGATTAAACTTGCATTTGTATTTCCTTTCATAGATTAATCATCCATTGTTATCATTTAGATTAATTTCCTTTCATGCATTGCAATCATATAGAGTAGATCTCATTTTCATGCATTGAATCTATCATTTCATGGTGTACTTGCATGGGCACTAACTAGGTCAATTTGAGGGCCTCCATTTCAAACCTTTGCACTCCATGACTAGAGAGCTATGAGTTGATATTTGAGGCCTCATTCTTGAGAAACCTTGGATGGAATGATTCATAGAAGTGTGACACATTTTCATCACACATTTTTGGCAAGCATGGATCACCTTTTGATAGCTTATGACTATGTATGGACATTAATGACTGTAGATATAGATAGATCATTGGATATCATTTATTTCTTAGATCTTCAAGATCTAACCTGTCTTCATCATGCAGGCTCTAGAGCAGTTCGAGAGTTGGAGTGGACTCAACATTCTTCCTTTTAATAGGAAATGACTTGTACCCCATTATCTGTTTATATTTCACTTATGCAGTGTATATGTAGTCATAGGTTATTTAAGGTCTGGATATGCTCACGACCTGTGTGAGCTCATATGATGTGCTTTGCTTCCCTTTTTGTACATACATGCCATTCGTGTTTAGATTCTATATATGATCCAATATATGTATGTCATTTCATTGGATAGCTGATTTTCCTTTCTTTCATTTTCATGTAATTTCAACTTAGCTCAAGAAATATACTCAAATCTAATCCAGATCATTTAATAATTTGAAAACTAGGGTATCTTAGCAAGCTCATTTAGTAAATAGGTTAATAATTGCCACCAATTGAATGAACATGAAAATGGGGTAAAAATTACCCCAGTCCACCTTGTGAAATAATATGTGGCTGCCAATATATATTTGCGACCACAATTGGAGATTGGTTTTAGCGGACCAATAAAATCCAAACCCCATTGTGAGAAAAGATGATCTACCTGAATACGATGAAGGGGAGGGCAGAAAATCTTTGTTTGCCTGAGAAGAAGGCACACTTCTTACACTTTCTCACCCATTGATGAGAATCTTAATAATGCCAACCAATTATAGCCAGACCTCATTATTTTAATAGTTGTGATCCTTGTTGAGAAGCGAGCACCTGAGGGGCCATCATGAAACTCTTCTAGCCTATTAATCTGATTTATAATTATGTATCTTAGTACGACCCCACGAAATATTTTCTAAATAATATACCATCCATCAAGGTGTAAGGAATGGACTTTAATATGAATTGTCTCCTTTTAGCTTTGTTTAGGCCTTGTGGATATCTTCCTTCTACCAAAAAGATAGTCATATCATACAACCAATAGTTCTGATTTTTATCCTTAGCTGGTTGCCCATCTAGAAAAACAAGGGTATCTTCTTTAGTTATCTCAAAAGATGAGACCATTTGGTCACATAGGCCTTTTCCCCTCACAAGCTTGATGATCTTGATTTCAATGTTATACTCCATGACTTTGGTGATCCATCCATCTCTTTTCTCACTGATATCCTTTTTTAAATGGAAGTCTTTTACACTTTCATGTGGGACCAAGAGTTGGATCTTTTTGTTAGATAGTAGATTCCTAAACATTTTTAGAGCTCTTATGAAAAAAATAACTTACCTTTCTACATATCTATGTCTACCTTCATATTCTTTAATCCCTTCACTGAATAAAGCAACGTGTTGTTCCATATTTTCTTTATTTAGCTGTGTCAAGCCAACCGATATGCTTGATTATCCCCCAAGAGTATAGAGGATAAAATCTCTATCAAAGTTAGGATTGACATGAGTAGGACTAGATGCAATAGTCGTTTTAATCTCCTCAAAAATTTCCTTTCCTTCCTTGGTCCATCTGAACTCTATGTTATTTTTTAGCATACTTGTAAGAGGTTTAACCATAGTAGCAAGGTTAGGAATGAACATTCTTACAAAAATGACCATACAAGGAAACTTTGTACCCCCTTCTTGTGATTAGGAATTGGAAGAGAGAATATTCTCCACTCTTTCTGGGTCTATGGTAAAGCTGCCATTTGATACAATGTAATCTAAAATATTTCCCTAATAAGTAGTGTTCAACGTTGTTTTTACACAAGTCAATTGCTAGGATCTTGAGATTCGATTTCCTCTCTTGAAAGAATAATGAAGTTATTCCCAAGGTCCTCCGGGGTTGTGGTACAACCTACTTGGTTGCTCAGTTGAAGATAAATGTGGATGTTCATGAGGAGGCATTTGCTGGTACGCTCAAGACATCAAACTAAAAAAAAACTTTAGTACTTTTTTGGTTTTTTCCGATTTATCAAAGATTCATGATTTAAATAAGGATGTAATTTTGTGTTTTTAAAGATGATTGCTTTCAAATTTATGATAGAATTTAAATGAGTAGGGTAACGAGAAATGAAATAAATTTCTGAAAAGTGAAGTCCTAATGGACATAAACCGTTGTTGACCCTCCCTTGAAAATTGAATGACGAAAATATTTGGAACAAACCCATGAAGTATAAATCAGACAATTTTACAATTCTATACTCAATGGATGCAATCATTTGGAGAAAAAATGTATTCACTTGTGCAAGATCTTCAAAACCTATCAAATCGTGAAGCCACCAAGATGTGCACACACACAAGACAGATTTAACATTAAGCTCAATAGATGATATTTTCCGTGCATTCATCACAACAAGGTAGATAGACAATGACAAACTCCAATTAATAGAAACATAGATTCGAAACACAGTAAAACAATTGGCTCTTTGAAATAATGAACAAGTATGCACACATTCATCAATTTTACATAGATACCAGAAAATATAACACCACAAATGAAGCACCAATTGTAGATCTTTATTGCATTAATAATCTGACCCTATTACATTTTTTTTATTACAATAAATAGAGTACTTATCTATAAAATTTGAATGCCAAAATTAGGGCATTAAAGACTCTAAAATAAAGAAAATAAACTAAAACTAAAGTTTTTCTTAAATAAATATATTGCTAACTGATACTAGACAACTCGCAAGGATTTTTAATCCATTTAAAATCAGTTTTACCATGCAAGAGGCGCCAAAATCGCCAAGAAAGAAGAGAGAGAGAGAGAAGATGGAGTTTCTTTGCTTGCAATTGGAGTCTTCTTCGTGCTCTTGGAGTTCTCCCTTGGAATCTTCATCTTGGGTTCTGTTTGAGGTGGGAATTGATAGAAGAACCTTAGTTCTTCCAAAAAAAATCAAGTTAGGCATCCATCTGATCTGAAGTTCAACTTGCATGCAAAAAATTGATCTTGCTGGAAAAGCCTAGAAATTCGGACCCCGACTTGTACACCGAAATTTGCCAGCTGCAAAATTTGTGTAAGTGTCAGAATCAAAACTAGAGGCTGCAAAGTTTTGGCCCTTTCGGAGGAAGAAAGTCCAAAATGTCTAGAGTTCCTAAAGGGATCTAAGGAGTCATTTTGGAAATAATTCTGGATGGGCAACTTGGAACCTTTGCACGATCTCTTGAACCTCTTCATAATTTATTTCTTTCCTCTTGACCTTGTTAATCCTTCGTTCTTGCTTCTCTCTAAAAATAGTTAATTCAGAAGCAAAGAACTTGATCTCTTCTTCATGTTCAGACATTATCTGCATGTCTTCCTTCAAGTAGAACAATTGGTGCAGGGCCTCTTTGGTGCTAACACCTGCCAGAATATCTCTGAACTATTGTATCATCTCTTTTTCTAGGTGCAGGGTTTGTTTTTGTTGATCTAAGTTCTAGGCCGATAGCTATGAAGAAACCTTCTATTTCTTCTACCCATTCCATGACTTCCTTTTGTTTCTCTAGTATGTGGGCTAGGAATTTTTACTAAACCTTAACTATTTTGGATATGCTCTTGATCCAGGTTTCAAAGTTGCCTAGCTCTTCACCCTCGTAAATCTTGACTTGGATTTGGAAGCGTTGCTTCTTGATAATATTGAAGTCTTAGAGGATATCTTTCCATTTGGTTACCTCAAAATATAATCCCTCTACAGTCTCCATTAGATTAATAAACTTTGTGGCCTTAATTAGAATGACTCTATAAGGCCTAAATACTAGCCTGACAAACCCTTCTTTGTACTGCTCAAAATCAGTCTTCCAATCAACATTTTCTTGAATGAAGGAAGGGGTCACACCTGCTGGTAAATATAGAGTGGCTCTCTTTTCTAACACGTCATGTAATGAGGCCTCCAAGCAACTTGGGTCAATGGGACCCACCATATTATGAATTAGCTTCTTTAGAGCCTCATTTCGCTCTATCAAGGACTTGATGGTTTCCTTGTCTTTTCTCATGAATCCTAGAGCATGTTTAAGCCATAGGGCTGCCAATGTCTTGGTTCCTTCCCTGGTAGGCCCCCTAGATCTACCTCTTCAAATTTATAATCCTCAGGGGTTATTTGTGCTTGAGGGGTGCTAGTAGAGGGAACTACAACCTGTACTTTCCAGCCACCCCTAGTTTCTTGGGTGACTTAGGATACGGTACTTGGTGGTATGTTGACCTCTGTTTGATGGAAGGCTTGCCCCAAGAATTCCATACATGTGTCTTCTCCTTCCTCTTCATTAGTGTAAGTTCTTTTCTGAGGCTGAATCTCTCTAGTAAACCAAGTAGGTTTACAAAAGGCGGTAACTAGCTCATATGGGGTAATGTGGAGGATCAAAGCCAAGTTTTGTGGTCCAGGAGTCACCTCCTCCTTTGACTCTTTCTCTTGTTCACCTTCTTTCCCACCTTCTCCCTCATTCATTTATTTGTCATAGCTTTCTCTTTCTCCCTTCTCTTCTTCTACCCTCTCTTCTTCTCCCCTCTCTTCTTCTTCTACAACATCTTGTTCATCTCTATCTCGGTCTTCATCCCTTGAGGAATTGATTAACACTTCTGCATCTAGGAGAGTCATGGCTGCCCATGTGGTTTTTAAGGGAGACATAAATTCTATTCTTACTGACCCCTAGGGAGTCAGGATGAAGGAAGGCAAAGGGAATTATGGTAGTGGAGTAGGTGTTGGCATTGAAGTTGAAGGCTGCAGAGTTGGCGTTGGAGTTGGGAGAGAAGGTGGTGGAGTAGGAATTAAAGGTGGGAGAGAGGTTGGTGGAATAGGAATGTGAGGTGGTGGAGTTGAAGTATAACTCTCTCTTGCATCTTTATCTCCTACTATATTATGAGTTGTTGTGGCATCTTGAGTTTTAGGCCCTTGGTGAGTGGTAGAGTCTATCCTTGTGACATACACGTTTAGTGTAGGATTAGTGAACTAGGCCGGAGGTGGAGTGAGGATCACTTGAGGGTGGATGAGTGTTAGTGCTCCCATGTCAAATCCTATTGTTGAATCAAGTGTATCTTGTCCCTGGTCTACAAAGCCTTCTAGGCCTTCAAAATTAGATATCTGGAACTCATCTGAACCTAAGGCATCTAGAGGATTGTCCTGCTGTTTTGGACCATCTGTGTGTTTCCTTGTAACCTCCTTTTCTTTCCTCTTCTTAGAGGCTTCCTCAGACCTTGTCTATTTTACCAAAGGTGTGTCTTCCTCTTCTGGCTCCTCTTGTAAGGTTTCTAGTCTCAGAGAGGCAAAATCTCTCCTCTTTTTGTAGATTTCTTCCCATCTCTAGTGGTAGGGGGATTGGGCAGAAGTGTAAGGGGATTCATCTTGGGTGGCTTGTGATGATCCAAACAGAGGATCTATCTGCCCTGTCATCCTAGTTTTTGGGGCCTTATGCCTAGGATTTGGAACATAATCTACTGCATGCTCATGGCAATATACTATACATGGCTTCTGAGGTGGGGCCTTTTTGTATTGGGGTATAGTAGACCTCTCTCCACATTTCTTCTCCGCCTTCTTGGGTGGATCCATCAATGTTTTTACACGAATAGGATCCATTTGATCAGGCCTTTTAATCCATGCCTTTGTTTTTTTGACCACATGCATAGCTCAAAATTCAATATCACCATTCTCATCTTTATCAATTTTTGCATTCAGGATGGGCCTATTGTATATCTTATCCACAATATAAATTAATTCCAACACATTATCCGAATCTTTCTCCCAAACCTTTGGGGGGATTGGGCCCTTCAAGATCTCATGTACTAGTGTAAGGGACATCCTGCAATAATCCATGATTCTGACCTCATGATCATCCACATAGTTTATCCAGTGATCTTCAAGGTGTGGCTCATGGATATAGAACTTGCTAATGATATGGCTATATGTACCTATTGGGTCAAATAAGGCCTGGATGGTTTGTATAGTTGGAGTGGGCACTCGTCCCACTCAAAGGAAAAGGACTTGCAAAATTTCATGTCTTAGAGAGTGTATGGGCCTAGGAGAATGGGGAAGTCCTAGCAGTGCTTATTCTTATTCTTTATGTGCTCATAAGCATCTACGAACTGTCTGGCCATTTCTAGAATGATTACCTAGTCAGATGGGTACCTGAGAAGCTTCTTTGGTTTTAAGGTAGATCTTGCCACTCAGATGTATTTGAACATCCTGAACTGTATGTAGTAGACCCCTATGACCCTCACTTTGGTAGCTTCTTCTTCTGACAGTCTCTTCCTGAAATCACCCTCAATGGATCTGATGATTGCGAAGATGAAAGAATCATTCACTATCCTGTAATCTAGGATTTCTTCTAGCATATTTACCCTTCTCACTAGTTGCAGATATAAAATATGGGGCTATGCATTTGGGTCATTGATGTTTCCCCTTTTTGTGAGCCCCATATAATCTACCTATATGGATAACAAGTACACTATATATGTACTCGTGTAAAATTTTGGGTTGTGCTTAACCATGATAGTTGCTCATCCAGTCTGTCACTTATGATAGTTGCCCAATCAAACTTGGCCTTGTGGTTCCTAATATTCTCTATTAGCAAGATCATCCAGTCCTCGAGTTGGATGGACTGAGGTAGTCCAAACACTTAGCTTATTAGTGTTACCACTGCCTGAAAGTCATCTTTCAAATGCCCCCTTTTGAGCTCTATCTTGTATGTCATCTTTCAATTTATTATTTGGGAGAGGTTTCTTGAGGTATTCCTTATTTGTGATCTCATACGCATCCTCAGCTTTGTTCCTGAACCATCTAAGCCCCTTTTCTATGACAAAATCATAGAACTTATCTAAGCCCTTTTGGAGGTGGAAGAGCTCTTCTATGTTGTTTGGTCTTATGTATAGAACCACCTGTCCTTCTGTGTTTTTGACCACCCTTTCATTTGGGATGTAGTGGTTTGCTGGGGTCATGATTAGCTCTAAAGAAATGATATCCATTGGATGGGATGCTGCATTAACTAGGCCCGATAAGACCATGGAGGTGCAGTCTTTAGACCTTCCAATTGGATGGGAACACCATACTAGGAACTTGTCCTAGTCTATGTTCCTGATATGAGTATTGGTGATCTCTATATGGTTGTTCCTGATCTTTAAAGGGGGGTGATTCCCCTTGTATAGGTACTTCATCAGGGATGTTGTTCATTTCTCAGGAGTTGCTACAAAAAATAATGCAAGTATCATTATATTTTATTTGAAAGAAAACTAAAAAAAATAGGAAAGGAAAACAAATTGACTAAGAAAAAAAGCAGAGCTTCTTAAGTAGCCAGAAATGCAGTTTTTGCTGTTTTGGCATTTTTGAGATTTCAGATGCCGAAGGAAGAGTTGGAGTGCAGAAAGGCCAAAAATGCAAAACCAAGGTTGGAGAAGCAAACCCTCTCGGGCTTTCGGTGTGTGAAAGTCTGAAAACAATTTTGGACTCCGAAAGTCCCAAACCTTCGAAAGGAAGACCCCGTCTCTGGTCATTTCAGTCTTTCAAAATTTTGGGGCTTTCAGACATTTCAGAGGTCCAAAATGTTGATACTGCTAAAATTCTGAAATGCACTAGGTGATTTCTTTGGGAGAGAGTTTTTGGCCTTTCAGAAGCCAAAAACCTGTGACTAGGACATGATGCAAAAAACCCTAAACTCTAAAAATGCGATAAAAGAAAGCAAGTAGAAGAGAGTGACCCCTCCACAACCCTAAAGTTGCAAAACCCTAGGGACCTAGGAGGGAGCATGACCCGAATAGGATGAAACCATGGCCAAAAGATGCATAACAAAAAAATGAGCTAGAGGCATGGACGAAAACCCTACCTATAAAAGCGTGAAGCGAGGGAAGACAACAACTACGATGCTAGGGGCAACTGAAAGATCATGGCGAGAAAGAGGAGTGAAGAATGGAAAGTGTGTGGGTAGGAGGTAGAAAAAAAATAGAA
This sequence comes from Thuja plicata, assembly GCA_018584345.1. Taxonomy (NCBI): domain Eukaryota; kingdom Viridiplantae; phylum Streptophyta; class Pinopsida; order Cupressales; family Cupressaceae; genus Thuja; species Thuja plicata. The sequence goes on from MU224948.1 coordinate 1,859,444, forward strand.
TAAAAAATGTAGAAGTGAGGGTAAAATGAGGCTTGGGCCACTTAAATAGCCTACGAGATGATGTCACCTAGTTTTTGGTGGCTGAAATGACGAACGTCGGGTGGCCTTACCCCCTTTTAGTGTTTGAGGTTCTGAAACACTAAAAGGTCCAAAGGTTTTTCCTTTTGGCCTTTTCAATGTTTCGGAGGCCAAAACACAGAAAGGGCAGGGCTCGGCCTTTTGACCATTTTGGTGTTTCGGAGGACTCTGGGTCCTCCAAAATGCCGAAAGCGTGAAAAGGATGAAAATATCTTTCTTTTCCTCAACAGGCTCCTTAAGAGACCCAGTTTAAGGAGCAGGGAGAGTGTCAGACTCAAAAACCAAAAATAAAAGAAGGTGGGTCCCCATGGTCAGAGGACCAAAATGGGGTGTGTGTTGTGGACCCACAACAAATAGCCCCAAAAAAAGAGGAATGATCAAGACATTTCTTCATCATCAAAACTCTTCTTGATTCTAACTTTACAGCGGAATGAGAACCAAGAGATGTCTGTGTTGACTATCTTTCAATAAATTTTCAGTTTGAAGTTTTTTGTTGGTCTCTTAGTGTGTGCTCATGTGTGTTCATTCCCTAACCTTTGATTGTGGTAACCATAATTTTGGTTAGCTATTCACAACCTTTTCCATGTATACCAGGGCTTCCTGGAAAGAGATTTTCTGCCAGTCAGGCGTCCGTAGCCCCAAAAAAGTTTTCCCCGAATCCCAAGTGTAACCTTGCTCCACTGTCGAATGGATGTCCATAGCCCTAGAAGAGGTTGTTATAGTCACCCTTGTCCATTTTGTCTGCTAGGCTATAGCTATGTATGAGAGTTATGTTCTTTGAAATAGTTTCTTATTTCCTTCTTGGTGCATGAAATGTATCAAGCTCTTGATGTATGTAATTTTATATATTCAGGTTCATACTGTCTTCTTTGATCAATCTGAGCAACGATTAGGCTATGCTACTTGGATTTCACACTCGTGACCTATTCAGACCACTTTTCTTTTGTGTGCTGGTTTCTCTCTTCCTTCAGCTATTTTTCTTTTGTTCCTGCCTTCACATTCAATTAGACTTAGGTTCTAGGATCGGTGGGTACCCGAATCCACACACTAATGCTGGTCGCAACTGAAAAAAGCTCAAGAAACCAATGCTCTTGGGTTCCATCTCTTAATGTTCTTTGTGATTAGGATGACAGAGCTTTGGACATCTTGTTTTTCAATGATAGATGCTGCCACTTTGATTTTGGGAATGTTATCTGCGTTGTATGTTTCTTTGGAGAGTTTGACCAAGAAATACCTCTGCTCCAATTTAGGAACCACTTGGAATGAATCCAAGACACACTAGACCCAAATAAAAATAAGCCCCAAAAAAAGTAGGGAGCAACTAGGGATAAAAGAAAGGGACCGACGTCGGGAAAATGAAAGAAAGAAAAAAATAAAAAAGAAAGCAAAAAAGACTATGGTACAAGGGATGGAAGGCAATCTCTCTTAGGATCCTAAATAATGTTTGAGGAATTTCCCATTGACTGGAAATGGGGTCAAATCTCCATTTAAGGTGTTGATCCTAAAAGTGTTCTCCCCCTAGATCTCTGATATCTGGTAGGGGCCTGTCCTTAATTTTTGAAATTTGGTGTGGTTGCCCAACTTTTCTTTTGACTTGTCCCACATGAGGACAAGGTTAGAGATCCTGAAAGCTTTAATGGTGGCTCTCTTGTCTAACCATTGCTTGACAATAGCCTGGTGCTTTGATATATGCTCCAGGGACAAAGTTCTTTTCTCCTCCAGGTTGAGGAGGTTCATGAGTCTAACTTGCACTCAATCTTTACCTCCCATGTACTGGTCCATAAATCTCAGGATTGGGATTTTAAAGTACATAGGGAAGATTGATTCCAAGACATAGACCAGTTAGTATGGGGATGTCCCCAAAGATTTTTTGATACTCACTTGGTCTATCCACAAAGCATATTTTAGTTGTGTGTGCCAATCCCAAGGATTGTCATTGAGGAGATGTTTAATCACTGTCATCAAGTTCTTGTTTGTAGACTCTGCTATGCCATTGCCTTGTGGATAATAATTTGAAGAGAATTTAAGGATTAACTAGGTTTGGAAGGCCCATTGTGTGAGTGATGAGTATAAGAAAAAGTGAGCATTGTCACATAGCAGATAGAATGGCATCCCGAACCTAGTTATGATGCGCTCCTCTAAGAACTTGGTTACTACCTTCATGGTGCAATTCTTTAGTGCCTAGACCTCTGTCCAGCGTGTGCAATAATCAGTAGTTGTTGGAATAAACTTGTGTCCTACAGATGAAGGGGGGTTAATCATTCCAAAAAAATATAAGCCCCATTGGGTGAACAGACGTACCTCATATACTAGCTGTAGGGGCATTACCAGATTTATCTCTCGAGTTGCGCTTGTTCGGCAAGTGTGGCATGATCTCACGTGTTCTCTAGTGCCTTTGAACATTGTTGGAAAAAAATACACCGCCGTTAATATTTGGTGAGTAGTTGCCTCAGCTAAACCATTTCTTGTCCCGTATTTGTCATGAAAATCTTCTACGACTTTCTTTTATTTGAGCCTGTCCAGGAACCTTAGGTGTAGACCTTCATAATTGCATTTATACAGCTAACCATTCTTAAACATGTAGGAGCTACTTTTTATTTTCAAAGCCCTTCTCTAGAAGCTATTCATCCCCTCTAGGAAGAGATTTTGTATTAGGTAGTAGACTACGTCTTGATACCATATATTGGTCATCACACCTTGATTGGTGTAAGTTTGGCATACTAGACATTCTTCCACTTTAGAGATCACCTTCGTTAGTCCCTGGCCTCTTACTAGTTTCATTGGCTGGATTTCTAGGTCAAACTCTTGCAGGATCGCCATCCATTTTTCTCTTCGCTCTCCCAACTCATTATGCATCAATAGAGATTTTACGGCAGTGTCCGGGACTATCCCGAAGACTTTTCCCCTTAAGATGTAGTGCCAGAATTTATTTACCGCTTTGACCAAAGAAAAGGATTGTTTGTCTAGGTTGGGGTACCTGACATAGAATTCTTAAGGGGATAAATCATGAAAGCTATTGGTCTCTTGCTCCCCCCATCTTTCTTCTGTGTGAGGATGCCAGTGCAAGAGTGTTCTGATGTGAAAGAGTATACTTTGAAGGGAATAGTGTAATCTGGACTGATGAGGAAAGGGGTTTTGGCTATGGTTTTATCGATCTCTTCAAATGAATTCCTTACTGGGGGAGTCCATTCAATCTTAGTATCCTTCTTTAGCATGTCATTGAGTGGTTTTACTATCTCGGTGAAACCACTGATGAATTTCCTTACGAAGTTAATCTTCCTGAAGAAGGACTTCAACTCTTTGCGACTATGAGGTGGCATTTGAGGATGGCTTGGACCCGGTCAGGATCGATCAATATCCCTATTTATGAGATTATGTGTCCAAGAAACTTGCCCTCTGTCACCCCGAATACACATTTTTCAGGATTTAGGGAAATCTCATATTTCCTGCACCTTTGGAGGACCTTCCTTAAATATCTTATATGATCAGCTCATTGTTTTGAAAAAAATAATCAGATTGTCCATGTAGATGATGATACATTTTCTGACTATCCCTTTGAAGGTAGTGTCCATCTCTCTTTGGAAAGTAGCCCCGACGTTGATCAAACCAAAGGGCATCCATCGATAGGTGAATATCCCCCACTTGGTGGTGAATGCCATCTTTAACCTGTCTTCCTCTTGCAACATTACTTGGTTGTACCCTGAATAACCATCCAGGAAGGACATCATTTGGGAACCATTCACTACTTTCAATACCTCATCAAGAGAAGGGAGTGGGTAGTTATCCTTTTGAGAGGCTTTATTCAGGTTTTAGAAGTCCACGCATAGTCAAATCTTTCCAGTCTTCTTTCTCATAGGTACCAAGTTGGCCACCCATGTGGAGTGCCATATGGGGAATATGATTCTAGCATCTAGCAAATTCTAGACTTCCTTTTGTATTAGGGGCTCCATAGTAAGATTAATAGGTCATTGACATTGATGGAACGGTTTAGAATATGGTTTTAGTGAGATATTGTGCATAATGACTAAGGTCTCATATGTTTTTAGTTCTTCATAGCTCCAAGCTATGACATCTCGATATTTTGTAAGGAGGTGGACCATCTCATCCATCTCTTCTTTGGTACATACTCTCTCAATGTGAAATCCTCTTGGCTCATCTTCGATGCCAAGGTTGTACACTTTGTACTCTTTACCATTGGGTGGTATGTCTGGACATCTTTTCATAGCAGTCCAATCGCTATAAAACATCCTCTCTAGTTCCACCATTCCTTTGGGTATGGAATTGGTCCTTAGGTTTATGATGCCTTGATCATCGAGGTCTTCCAAGTTAACTTCTTCATCTACCTCTTCCTTCTCTTCGTCTATGATTTGTTTTTTGAACACCCCTGTGCACATGATGAACTCAAGGATGTGTTGGTCATCTTGAAAGACTTAAAAACTGGTGATGTTATCTAGGATGGCCATGGATGCAATAAGTTCAACTAAGAACTTCTTTAGTTTGTAATTCTCCATTGGATGTAAGGAACTGGCGGATACAACTAGGGTATCGATAATGATGTTCTTCCTTCATGGGATGGCCTTGATGTTGAATGCTTTGAAGTCATTGATCAAGTCCCACACCCTGTTTTGGTAGGCTGAAATCCTCTTATCATTACAAGAATACTGACTGTGGACTTGTTTGACGACCAATTGTGGATCTCCTACTGTCAAGGATTTTATTCCTTTCTCGTGGGCCAGGAGGAGTCTACAGACCAGTGCTTTGTATTCTGCAACATTGTTAGTGTACAAAAATGTATTCTATATGCAACATAAAAAGACTTATCTCTTGGATTTATGAGTTTGATGCCTACTCCTACTCCTTGTTTACACTTAGATCCATCGAAGCGTAATTTCCATATTTGGTACTGTTTCATGGATTTCGAATCGTCAAGGACCTTCTTCGAGAATCCCTTTGTTTGGGGATTCTGCTTCTTTTCTCCATCACTACCTAAGAAAGTTGACTCTCTTTTTCCCATCTCTTGGATATGTTCGAGGTCAGGGAACTTAGTGCTTCCACTATCTTTATCTTTATGTAGTTCCATGTATGGTGGACATGCTCCATAATTTTAAGTGCTCCAGTCACTGAATAAGTTCAATGTAGGGCTTTTGGTGTCTAAATCTGACTCACTATCTTGACTTTCAGTCAGGGCATCCAGGTCCACTAGGTCATATTTCCTAATGATGGTGCTACCTCTTCTTTCTACTTCAAGGGTTTATTTTTCTGCTTTAGGCTTCCTTAGGGTTTCGACTAGTAGGGAAATTTGGGTTAGCACTTGGGATAGTGTGTTTTGGCAATTGGAGCACATGAATTTTGAGTGACTCTCTTGATGTAACCAATAGTACCCTTGTAGCAGAAGGTTGTTAGGGTCCACGTCTTTCCCTATATGTTGCATGTTTGTCATTATACTATGGATAAAATTATGAAAGATGTCTTAATGGATGTTGGACTCCAGTAGCACTTGCACCAGACTATGGCCTTTTTCTTCTACTTATTTGATTTGGAACATGAAAATTTTGTCCATTTGATAGGTTCCTAGGTCATTCTGTGTGAACATGACTTCATTCACAGCATTATTTTCAGTGATCATCCTTCTTAATTTGGGCTCGGCATCAATCTTGATTTGGTTGTTCAATCCTTTCCATGGTAACCACAGTTGTGTGAAATCTGTGGACAACCATCCTCTCAAGCATTTGGTCCATTCTCTACTTAGTAGTATTCCATAAGTTTCAGGGATATCTACTATGTGCACATCAATGTACTCTTGTATCCTTGGGTCGGAAACCAGTTGGATATGTACGTCCTTCAGTACACCAATCACCTTGACTTCTATCTTGTCGAGATGGATCACCACTCTATTTGTTATTTGTGGAATCATTCCCAGTTTTTGATAGATGGATAAGGGCATGACGTTACATGACACTCCTAAATCAATCAATTTTTTTTTTAAGTTCTCCCGAATATGTAGACTGAGCAGGAATGGCAATACCTCTATCTTGTCTTTGAACATCACTAGGAAAGCTTCAGAAGTGTTGAAATTAGAGGTGGTTTTCATGTTTCTAGCCGTTGTTCCTTGTTTTGAATGGTCTAAGGATTTTAGGAGGGCTTCTCTCTAAGAAGGGAAACCTTGAAGCATCTCAAACATCAACATGTTTGCCTTTGTTTTCTTTAATTCTTCAACTACACTGTATTTGTCATTTGACCATGCTGGGTTCCTATAACTAGAAAATGTGTTTGGTGGGGGTGATGCAGGAGTAGTCAGACCTCTTGGTGGTGTAGTATTATTGCTTTCCTGGGGATCTGGTGGAGTTAGTTGTTTACTCGGAGGTATGCCATCAGTCATAGGTTTCTTTCAGCTCCATAGATTATAGGATTTTTGATGATCATTTTGGAAGCCATAAAATTTGGAGTACTCAGGCTTGTTCTCTTTCCGGAATGGGAGCATGAACTCTTCTTCTCCTGAACAAGGGCCTGAACTTTCCCCATTTCTAGATTCATAGGAATCAAACATCATGGCATTGAGCTGAATGGGTGGTTCCTCTAGATTCTAAGGATACTGATTATGGGAATTTCTTCCATATCCCTCATTTCCTTAGTGTAGATTTAGAACCCCAACAAAATTGGCCTTTGTAGCTTCATAAGTTTTAGAATTATCTATCGGTATACTACCATTGTTAGGCTGGGTGTTCCACGGTCTATTTGGTCTTTGCTGCCCAAAGGGATTATCTTGTGTATTTTTGTTATTGTTGTAAGTGTTGAAACTCTGATTCTAATTTTGGGGATAATTATTTGGACTAGCTGGTGCCTGTTGGTACACACTTTGGTTTTGGGAAGGATTAAAATTCATCTGGGTGAGCTCACTTATGAGTTGGGACAAGATTTTCTTTATGAAATCCAACTTAGAGGCTAGGTTGGTATCAGGTTCAGCTTGGGGCACAACCCTTTGCTCTACAAACACTATTTTATGAGCCTTGTAACTGGGATAAGTGATGGACGGTGGTAGGGTTGAAAATGGCTATGCTAGAATTGGATTTAGAGAAGGCGGGTGAGTGGCCAAAGCTTGATTGCTTCTTGAAAATGGATGTGGGGCAGCGGTGTTGTTAATGATGGTCATGGTCACGAAGTTCACTTCCTGTGGATATGTTTACTATGTGAGTGTTATGGCCTCATTATACACCTTTTCCATTGTGTCTCTATCTGCATGTGGGATCCTTCTTAGAAAAATCAAAGTGAAGGGGTCCAGAGCTTTGAGATAAACTTGTATGACGACTGCCTCTGGTATGGTGTAAGGAGCTTCCAACTTTTTATGCATCTTGTGGAAATGATGATTGAACATGGTGATGGGATCCTTAGGATCTTTTCTCATTGTTATGAACTGGTGATGTGTCGTAGTAGGGTCCACATACAACATAAATTGATTGAGAAATTTGGTTTCAAATTTGATCCATGCAGAGATAGATCCTCGTGGTAGGTTCAGGTACCAGTTGTATGCAAATTCTCCCAAAGTGTATGGGAAAAGATGACAGAAAACATCTTGGTGGGAAATCTCTTTGTGGTTACAAATTTATTTGAAGGCACGGATGTGCTCTTTTGCTATCCTTGATTCACCATATATGAAACATGTGCAAAACTTCTCCAGATTTTTGGGTAATTCATGGAGCTTCCCAACAAAGTTTAATGTGAGCTTTATGCATTGGCAAAGAAAGCCATTGGATGAGGTTTCTGAAAATTATGATTTTGCAAGTTCTGATTCTGATTTATGGATATGGGAAGAGTCAGGACAGTGATGCGTGATTGTTGTCCAAGTGGGCTCTATGACTCGGTAGGATGGTGAGAGTTCTCTCTTGTCTTCCCTTTGTTGCTATGAGCTCTATAGTGGTGGGTGAGTTCAAGGAACTTGCCTCTTTTTGGAGATGATCTAAGCACTCATTCAAACTACTCTGGAGAAAAATATCCAATGTTATCGAGATTTTCAGTTTTTAGGCCCTCCTTCTAGCACCACTTCTATTGAGCATTATTTTTACACAAGTCAATTGCTAGGATCTTGAGATTCAATTTCCTCTCTTGAAAGAATAACAAAGTTATTCCCAAGGTTCTCCGGCATCGTGGTACAACCTGCTTGTTTACTCAGTTGAAGATAAACATGAATGTTCACAAGGAGACCTTTGCTAGTACGTTCAAGACATCAAACTACAAAACAACTTTAGTAATTTTTTGGTTTTTTCCGATTTATCAAAGATTTGTGATTTAACTAAGGATGTAATTTTGTGTTTTTAAATATGATTAATTTCAAATTTATGACAAAATTTAAATGAGTAGGGTAACAAGAAATGAAATAAGTTGATGAAAAGTGAAATCCTAACGGACATAAACCGTTGTTGACCCTCCCTTGTGAATTGAATCATGAAAATATTTGGAAAAAACCTACAAAGTATAAATCAGACAATGTCACAATTCTATACTTGATGGATGCAATCGTTGGGAGAAAAAATGTATTCACTCGTGCAAGATCTTCAAAACCTATCAAATTGTGAAGCCACCAAGATGCGCGCACACACAAGACATATTTATCGTTAATCCCAATAGATGATCTTTTTCATGCATTCATCACAACAAGGTAGATAGACAACGACAAACTCCAACTAATAGAAACACAGATTCAAAACACAATAAAACAATTGGCTCTTTGAAATAATGAACAAGTATGCACACATTCATCAACTTCGCATAGATAGCAAAAAATATCACACCACAAATGAAGCACCAATTGTAGATCTTTATTTCATTAAGAATCCAACCCTATTACATTGTTTTTTATTACAATATATAGAGTTCTGACCTAAAAACTCTGAATGCAAAAATTAGGGCATCAAAGACTCTAAAATAAAGAAAATGAACTAAAACTAAAGATTTTCTTAAATAAAGCTATTGCTAATTGATACTAAACAACTTGCATGGATTTTTAATCCATTTACAATCAGTTTGCCTATGCAAGAGGGGTCAAACTCATCAAGAAAGAAGAGAGAGAAGATGGAGTTTCTTTGCATGCAACTGGAGTCTTCTTCTTGATCTTGGAGTTCTCTTTGAGGTGGGAACTAATAAAAGACCCTTAGTCCTTCTAAAACAAACTCTAGTTAGGCATCCATCTGATATGAAGTTCAACTTCAATGCAAAAAGGTGATCTTGCTGGAAAAGCCCAGATATTCAAACCCCGACCTCTGCACCAAAATTTGCCAGGCGCAAAAGTTACCTAAGTGTTAGAATCAAAATTGGAGGCCCCGAAGTTTCGGCCCTTTTGGAGGCCAAAAGACCGAAATGTTTGGAGTGCCTAAAGGGGCCAAAAGACCAAAAGACCAAAAGTTTGGTAGGGCCGAAAGGCCAAAAATCTAAATAGGCTGAAAGGCCAGAAGGTCAAAATGATGTACTTAGCCCTTTGGAAAATGGCTAAGTATGAAGAACTGCATTTCAAAAAAATGGCTGAAGGGAATTGAGGAGTTAGTTTGAAAATACTTATGGATGGGCATCTTAGAGCCTTTGCACAATCTTTTGAACCTCCTCATAATTTATTTCTTTGCTCTTAACCTTGTTAATCCTTTGCTCTTGCTTCTCTCTGAAAATGGTCAATTCAGAAGCAAAGAAATCGATCCCTTCTTCATGTTCAGAGATTATCTACATATCTTCCTTCGAGTAAAACAATTTGTGTAGGGCCTCTTTGGTGCTAACACCTGCCAAAATATCTCTAACTGTTGAATCACCTCTTTTTTCAGTTCCAGGGTTTGTTTTTGTTGATCTGAGTACAGTTCTAGGGCAATACCTGTGAAGAAACCTTCTATTTCTTCTACCCATTCCATGACTTCCTTTTGTTTCTCTGGTATGTGGGCTAGGCATTTTTTGCAAATATTTACTATTTTGGATATGCTCTTGATCTAGGTTTTGAAGTTGTCTAGCTCTTCACCATCATAAATCTTGACGAGGATTTGGAAGCATTGCTTCTTGATAATCTTGAGGTCTTGGAGGATATCTTTCCATTTGGGGTCACACCTTGCCGGTAAATCTGGAGCACACCTACCGGTAAATCTAGAGTTGCTCTCTTTTCTAACATGACCTGTAATGAGGCCTCCGAGAAACTTGGGTCGATGGGACCCACCATCTTATGAATGAACTTATTTAGAGCCTCATTTTTTTCTATCAAGGACTTGATGGTTTCCTCATCTTTTCTCATGAAACCTAGAGCGTGTTTAAGCCCTAGGGCTGCCAATGTCTTGCTTCCTTCCCTGGTAGGCTCCTCTAGATCTACCTCTTCAAATTTATAATCCTTAGGGTTTATTTATGCTTGAGGGGTGCTATTAGAGGGAAACACCACATGTGCTTTCTAGTGACCCCTAGTGTCTTGGGTGACATAGGATATGGTCCTTGATGGTTTGTTGGCCTCTGTTTGATAGAAGGATTTCCCCAAGGATACCAAACTTTTCTCTTCTCTTTTCTCTTCATCAGTTTAAGTTATTTTCTAAGGCTGAATCTCTTTAGTAAACCAAGTAGGATTACTGAAGGTGGTAACTAGCTCATATAAGGAAATGTGGAGGATCAAAGCCAAGTTTTATGGTTTGAGAGTCACCTCCTCCTTTGACTCTTTCTCCTATTCACCTTCTTTCCCACCTTCTCTCTCATTCATTTCTTATTTGTGGCTTTCTCCTTCTCCCTTCTCTTCTTCTACTGTAGCATCTTGTTCATCTCTATCTCAGCCTTCATCGCCTAAGGAACTAATTAACACTTCTGCATCGATGCCAGTCATGGATGCCAGTGTGGTTTTGAAGGGAGATGTAGTTTCTGTGTTTACTGACCCTTGGGGAGTCGGATGAAGCAAGGAAAAGGGACTAATGGTGGTGGAGTAGGTGTTGGCATTATAGGTGGTGGTGGAGTAGAAGTAGGAAGAGTTAGAATGGAAGGTGGGAGAGTAGAATTTGAAGGATGCAGAGTTGGCGTTGGAGTTGGGAGAGAAGGTGGTGGAGTAGGAATTGTAGGTGGGAGATAGGTTGGTGGAACGAGAATGTGAGGTGGTGGAGTCAAAGTAGAACTCTCTCCTGCAGCTTTATCTCCTTCTATATTATGATTTGTTGTGGCATCTTGAGTTTTAGGCCCTTGGCAAGTGTTAGAGTCCATCCTTGCGACATGCACATTTAGTGCAGGATTAGTGAACTGGGCCAGAGGTGGAGTGAGGATCACTTGAGGATGGATGAGTGTCAATGCTCCCATGCCAAATCCTATTGTTGAATCAGGTTTATCCAATGTCTGGTCTACAAATCATTCTAGGCCTTCAAAACTAGATATCTAGAACTCATCTAAACCTAAGGCATCCAGAGGATTGTCCTACTCTTTTGGATCCTCTGTGTGTTTCCTTGTGACCTCCTTTTCTTTCCTCTTCTGAGAGGCTTCCTCTTGTCTATTTTACCAAAGGTGTGTCTTCCTTTTCTATCTCCTCTTGTAAGGTTTCTATTCATGGAGTGGCATAAGCTCTCCTCCTTTTGTAGATTTTCTTCACTTCTCCAGTGGTAGGGAGATTGGCTAGAAGTGGAAGGGCCTTCATCTTGGGTGGCTTGTGATGATCCAACATGAGGATCTATCTACCCTACCATCCTGGTATTTGGGGTCTTATGCATAGGATTTGGATCATACTCCATTGCACACTCATTGCCATATACTGCCCTGGCTTCTGATGCGGGGCAATTTTGTATTGGGGTACAGTAGACCTCTCTCCACATTTCTTATCCACCTTCTTGGGTGGATCCATCGATGTTTTTGTAGGAATAGGATACATTTGATAAGGCCTTTTAATGCATGCCTTTGTTATTTTGACCACATGCCGAGCTCAAAATTCAATATCATCATTCTCATCTTTATTAAATTTTGCATTCAGGATAGGCCTGTTGCATATCTTATCCAAAGTATAAATTGATTCCAACACACCATCTAAATCTTTCTCCCAAACCTTTGGGGGGATTGGGGCCTTCAAGGTCTCCTATGCTAGTGTGAGGGAAATCTTGCAATAATCCCTAATTTTGACCTCATGATTGTCCACATAGTTTATCCAATGATCTTCAAGGTGTGGCTCATGGATATAGAACTTGCCAATGATATGGCTATATGTACCTATTGGGTCAAATCATGCCCAGACGGTTTTGTATAGTTGGAGTGGGCACTCAACCCACTCAAAGGCCAAAGAATTGAAAACTTTCATGTCTTAGAGAGTGTACATGCCTAGGAGAGCTTCTTCTTATGATTTATGTGCTCATAAGCACCTGCGAGCTATCTAGCCATTTCTAGAATGATTACCCAGTCAGATAATACCTAGGCAGATTCTTTGGTTTCAAGGTAGATCCTTCCAATCAGATGTATGTGAATGTCCTGAACTCTATGTAGTAGGCCCCTATGGCCCTCACTTTGGCAGTTTCTTCTTCTGGCAGTCTCTTCCCAAAATCACCCTCAATAGATTTGATGATTGTGAAGATGAAAGATGTTAGGGATTTTTCTTGTATGAACCACAATGCTTGAAATGTCTATTTGAACCCTGTATCTTCTAATTCTGATTCAGAGACAAGAAAAGCCTAATTGCTAAGGACTGGATAAGGTCCTTCTTCATTTTTGAGCTCCACAAATACTCAGGCAGGTTTTACCTCTTAAGATTGCTGTTTACACAGTATTTGTTGATGTGGACACTGATTAGCTATGTATCTTTATTGGACCAACTTATGAATTATCTTGCAAATGACCAAGCATAACCATGAACAAGATATTACCATACAAATCATAGTTATAAACATAACAATAACCAGTGATACAAGGATTCTCATCCTTCTTCCTTTTCTTGTAGGAGGGATAACCTAGTTGATTCACTCTTCAAGGAATCAATA
>MU224948.1:1887343-1900192 GCA_018584345.1 Thuja plicata
TTTTAAAAAATCTCTGCTTACTTTGGATACACTGCAACTGCTCAAAAAATCACTTTTCACTGAAAACAATCAACCTGGCTCTGAAAACTTGAAAGCATGGTGAACAAGAATGAATGCACTATCATCTGTTTATAGCCATATGATTCAGAGTACATAGCTCATAATTCAAAAATGTCAGTTCGGCCATTAAGTTGCCGTGCCGTAGTTGCACGAAGCTGATATTTGTTAACCGCCATCTTATTCAGAGACCATGCGACTGAAGGAAAATTTAACCATGAACCTTGGGCTGATCTGGCGACAACGCGACATGAAGTAAATCGCGAAGTCTGAGAACATTTTTCATAACTGCTGATTTCTCTTGCGATCACCCGACTAACAGTGGGTCCGATTTTTCATAAATCTTATAACATAAAGCTCTTGCAACTACCCGACTGAAGGACATCGCTAAGTCTCGGAATGATGAAGGAATATTCATTTTCTGATGAGACTACGCGACACAAGGAAAAAGCAAAGTCGGGAAGAATTTTGGAATATTCGCCCTGGGTAACGTGATGAGGCGACATTGAAAAAGAACACATGCCTTAAGTGACTGAAAAAGTAACGCTGAAGCATAAGACATGACCTAGGGTTTCAAATGCATTGTTTTAACACTTGGATACTTATGGTGTTCAGGGTTTTAGCAATCTTGGCAAAGTTTAGACATGAAAACCTAAAATTTGACAGAGGGAAAGACAAGGAACAAGGCGAAGCAGCAAAAATAGGAAATACAACTAACAAAAGAATCATTCACTATTCTGTAATCTAGGCTATCATCTGGCATATTTCCCCTTCTCACTATTTGTAGATATACAATATGGGGTCGTGCATTTGGGTCATTGATGTTTCCCCTTTTTGTGAGCCCTGGATAATATTCCCATGTGGCTAACAAGTACACTATATATGTACTCATTTAGAATTTAGGGTTGTGCTTAACTACAATCAACTTCTCATCTAGTCTATCGCTTATGATAGTTTCCCAATCGAACTTGGCCTTGCAGATCCTAATCTTATCTATTAGCAGGATCATCCAGTCCTCGATTTGGATGGACTGAGGTAGTCCATACACTCGACTTATTAGTGTTACCACTACCTAGATGTCATATTTCAAATACCCCCTTCTGAGGTCTATCTTGTCCAATTTATTCTTTGGGAGAGGTTTCTTGAGGTATTCCTTATTTGCGATCTCTACACATAATATGATTTCTCCATTCTTCTCCCTTACATGAAAAATATTATATGCTTAACATGAATTCTTAGTAGGAAAAATAATATTAGCCTCTATATGTTTGGATATATCCTTTCTCATCAAGGTTTTAATATTAGGATTTGTTTTTCTTTGTTTTTGTCTAATTGGTTTTGCATCAAGATTTAACTCTACGGTATGTTGAGAAAATCTTGGGTCAAAACTGTTTAAGTCTTCATATGTCCAAGAAATAACATCATTGAATTATTGACATAAATTAATGAAAACTTCTTTTTTAGTCTCAGAGCATACCTTTCCCAAATTAAGAGTCCTTCCATTAGCAATGGTGATGGGTCTGTAGTCATCCTTTTTTGCAGCTAGATTCAGACCTTTGTTCCTTGCTTGATCATTAGAGTTGAAGATACCCTCCAAGGTGAGTAAACCTTTAGGTAACTTGTTAGAATTGAGCCTCAAAAATTGATCTCCATATTGTGTTTGTAACTTAGATTGATTTTTAGCAGAGAACTCTGCTTCATGTTGTAGAAAATTGACAATCTGCAGATCATAATAAAAAACTTGCCAATGCATACAATATTCTAGGACCACAAAACTTACAACAAGTTTGATATGCTATTCCTTCATGTATGCAACGTGGTCTAGTATATCATAATGAGCACCAACTATTGCAAGTCTATCAACATGTTTTTTCTGATTTCTAGGAATACTTTGCATGTTGAAAGCTTGGAAGGACTCAATTAGACCCCAAACTTTGTGTTTGTGTGATTTGAGGAGGTTTTTCTTTGGAACATTCTGATTTATAATCTGATTAACAACCAACTCACTATCTCCAAAGACTTGTAAGGATTTTATATCTTTCCTCTACACAAGTTAGAGACCATGGATCAAGGCTTCATACTCAGCCACATTGTTAGTGCAACTAAAATGAAGTCTAAATGAAAAGTAGTGTTTCTCCAGCCTTGGACAAACAAGCATTCCACCAGCACCTGAACCATTATTATTCCTTGATCCATCAAAGAACATATTCCAATATCCATTAGCATCTTCATGTTATTTCATGAGATTGGGAATATGAGCATCCTCCTCATGTATGAAATAGGTTCCAAGGTCTATCTCTTCATCCTTTTCTACTGGATCAAATTGAAAAGCATTAGCCACCCATCTAAGAGATAATTAGTAACCTCTATAAAGAGAGTAGAAGGTTCATGGATTATGCATTCTTCTTCTTCTTCTTCATGGAGTGTACAATTCATATTTATGGGTCTAGGCGTGTAGGGCTCTATGTGATTGAGATCCAATGGCTCTATTTTTATGGAATATTTTTCTCGATATCTGGTCCTAAAGAACATGTAGGACCAATCAGATGAAATATAGCCACCTATCTTGGAAATGAAGTCCCTAGAAAGGAAAAGGGAAAAGTGTGGAGGGAGATCAATGACTGATATATCTTGTATGACAGTGCAACTAGGGCATGCATGCAAGGCCAATTTGATATCTTTTAATACTCCTACTATTTGGAAAAAAGTACCATCCAATTGGAAAACCCCTTTAGTCATAGGCTCATATTTAATACCTAGAAAGTCATATACCTTCTTTGGCATGACTGAGCTACTGGCTCCTAAGTCTATCATACAATTGTGAGCTAGTTTATCTCCAATAATTAAAGAGAGATAAAAAGGGTAAGGTTTGTCTTTCTTACTTGTATTTTCCTCCTTTCTAGGTTGCATAAGACTTGTTGCTTCATTTGATGTTTCACTTGTTGTTTATGGTTCCTTTTAAATGCTTAAAGTCTTCAATTCCTCTTGTAATTACAATTGAGGTAGACTTGAGATGGCATACCACATAGATATAGGCATGCTGGTATTTTTCATCTAATCCAAAATATTGAGAGGGATATGTGTTGACTTGATAGGAGTCTTAGCAACCACAAGGTCTGATTTTTGAGTTGGGGGAGCCCGAGGCTCCTTTGGTTTCTTTCTTCTATGATGTATATTATGATATTATAATAGAGTAGAGGCATTATGTTGTGTATCTAATGGTATAGAAGATGCAGCTGATGCTGAAGTTGAAACTTGATTGGATATCATTTCTCTCATGATTGGCACTACAAAAGTCTCCTTGTTTCCAATTCATAAGAGAATAACCCACCTTTTGTTGGGATTGAAATCCAACATTGGATTGATTTTCATCATACTGTTGTCTTGATAATGTTTGTCCCTCTTGCACAGTTAGAGCTTGAAAAAAATCCACCCCTTGTAAAACACAATGATCACAAGAAAGAGTGCAAGTAGCACACCATTCTTATCCTTGATAAAGAATTTTTTGTGGAACTAGTTTCCTTACTAGATTTGTATTATGTCTTTGTACTAGTAGGGGTAGCATTATTCAAGAGCCTATTTTGGTTCCATGAACCTTGTCCTTGATTTGTTGGTCTACTGATCAAAGAATTTTGAGTGTTAGGATGATAAGGCCTACTACCTTGATCCTTTTCCCCCTCTTATGTATCCACCTTGCTCCCAATAATATGCATTTGATGGCCAACATCTTGAAACCCAAGATTAAAATCAAGTTCGATGGACTTTTTCTCTTGCATCATACTTTTCATCTGGGTTTTTATCTCCTCTAACTCTTTCGGAGATGTGCATTTTGGTGGAGTAGAAATTAGAGGCTTCCTTGCCATTTTCATAGGAATAAAGGCATTGGTGGCCTTGGAGCAAACTTCCCTGCTTAAATTAGGCAATTCTCTACTCTTATAACTACATCATATACAACTCGTAAAGTATCTCAACCCATTTTATGCAACGTATTATAAATATCACTAATAAAAGCTCTAAGATAATGAAAGAAAGCATTACCAGAAGAAGGTTTCATTGAAGGAGGTATTTTGTCCCATGAATTTTGGAATCTATAATTGAAATCTCATGAAATCATGGGCTACTCTTTTAATTGTAGTTAGCTGTTCTAAAAGTGATAGGTGATCACTTTTATCTTTAAAATGTTTACATAGTATTTCTCCTAACTCATCCAAATTATGGATAGATTTATGTGGCAATCCTCTATACCACTGCAAAGCTTTTCGTTTTAGTGATGAATCTAGAAGTCTAACATCAACATCATCCTCTGTAATACCATGTATATTGCAGATATTTGAAAATTCTTGAATGTGTTCTATTAGAGAAATGAAAGTTTCACTAGTGAAGTTTGGTAAACTCTTAAGTGTGGCTATTGGTATATCATGTCTTTGAGCCAAAATAAGAGGAATATCACCATTAAAGATGGAAAAAACCTATTTTCTAGGGACAACCATATGCAACAATGATATATTCAATTGAGTAGATGGTATCCTAGGTTGTGTTCTTATCATAGGAGGGGTAAAAAAAGATCTGGATGATGTAGGTATTTCTTCTAAAACCCTAACTGGTGATAGAGAAAATCTATTTCTTCTTCTTCTCAAACTTGAAGATGAGAGTTGAACAAACTGATAATTACCTGTAGAAGATTCCCTTGTTTGCATTCTAGGCATAATTTGTAGCAAGCTAGTCTATGAACTGAGATATAGAGATCGAGTCTCCAAGTACTTGAGTTTGAGCCTCTTGAAGTCTAGAATTCTAAGAGAAGAACTATCTCCTCAACATAGAAGTTGGAATCCTTTGTTTGACACGAAAAAAACCAAGACTTTTTAAAAAAATTGAATATGGTTCCACCGGGCGTGCCAAAAATGGTGTTCAAAAAAGTTTGCACCCTTGTTTAGGTGATGTTTAGTGACCTAAAAAACCTTGTGAAACATGGAAATAACCTACAATTGTGGTACTTAATAGTAAGTTTGAGTCTCTGGAGAAGGAAAAATTCCTCTACAATTAGGGTGCACCTAAACTACTACTTTTGAGGAAAAGAGGAAGAAGGATATGCATAAAAGGTAAAGGGGGCGATGTGCCATATTGAATATTGATATACTCCTTCCAATGAATACTCTTAAAATTCATTAAAGACCACAAAATCATACTATTTCTTATATTTATCAACCCTCAAAACAATATGAAAGTTAAGAATCAATACAACCTTGTAAGGAATATAAGTATTTACCAAATAAGATTGATCAAACTAAATTAACATACACATATAGTATTGTAGATGCTAAAATATACCACAATAATGAGGCAAAAAATATACACAAGATCATTTGGGTCAAGAATAGGTCAACAACATCAAATTTTATTGAATAAGGCAAAAAATATGATTACAAAATAGAACTTTGTAAAAGAACCAGAAAAAGAGAGGTCCTGAAAGAATGTACAAACTTTTCCTTTATAGAGTTAAGAAATAAATCAAACTTCACATGAAGTTCAAACCCTCAACCATGGTTAAGTTACAAAAGGGGAAAAATAGATCAGATCAAATATCTGATCTCTACGTGTAATAATATTGTCCCAGAATTGACAGAAAGGAGGTAAAATGAATTCTATTTTAGTGAGGAAAGCCTCAAAGAATTTCTTCCAGACTTCTATCCTCGTGATTTGTCCTCTTTTTTTGTAAATGAATGATCATATGAAACCAATAAATGAGCATGGGGAAGCTTGGAAGAAATTGAATAAAGATACATTAGGAGTAATGGCGCCACTAGAAGTTGTTGGGGTAGATGAATCATAATCATCGATCAATCGGTTCACCCATTTGGCCTTTTCCAAGAGTTTCTCAATGAACGCTTGTTCCTGTAAGTTAATCTGATATTGAGGAGTGTCCTCCCAAAGACAACATCCTAATCAACCACATTGGTTGCAAATAAATTCCACTTACATATTGGGGATACCACCAAGAAATCATGCAGATAAAAAAAATTCCATTTACCCTGCTGGTGTGTACATCGACGAGACATAGCATATGTATCTCCAAAGTGCAACTCTATCAGGGAAACAAACACCATCGGGAAACCTCTCAAATCTCTCCATGATTCCCCAAGATACGCCAATGAACCTCGACCTTGTACATCGACAAGACTTCTTTCGATGTGGCCCATCGGGGAAACATGCACTATCAAACGACACCTTTTGTTCTTGTTCGATGACTAAAGTTTTGTCAATGGAATCATCCTATTCCTCTTGGTGAACTACATATACTCATTTCAGTAAAAACTCCACCGATAGATCTGAAGAGTGGTCATTTTAGTAAGACCCAAATATGCCTTTCCGAAAATATTGCACATCAGAGCTACTAGGCCTCATATCGGCAAGACTCCCTCTGATATCACCCATCAGGGTAACTTGACACATTAGAATGCTATTTTTCCCCTCCAGTGATAGTTTTTTCTACTATGATAGATCTCATCAATGATATAAAGGACATGCTACCCCAATATCCACCTCCCTAGCCTGATGAAAATTTGGTTAAGAATTTTAGGGAGACAATAGGAATCTCTCCCCAAAATCTATCCCTAGGCTCTTGTAGAATCCCTGCATGCTTATTTTGGTAAAACATGAGGAATGTTGCACCAAAATATTTTTCCTAAATTGTTCCTCCTTGATTTTATCTCTTCGAGATTTCTTAACTGAATCCAGGTGATGGAAACTAACCCAAAGGGTTAATGGTGACATAAAAGGTCAACAGGTACCATTAATTGATTTGAGAACTAAGCACCATCATTGGAAGAATAAAATCAGTCATCTATGGTAGAAGATTAGTTATCCTAGCCATTTTTTGGTGGCTTTATTTAGGGGTGACAATGATTGGGAGATCTTGACATATTTTTGAATTATAGTTTGGCTATCTCCCTAGCTATTGATTCATCTCTTCACACCTACCATAGTCGTATAATTCATTAGTTAGTATGAAATTATATATCCATTTGACATATCAACATTTATAATCTCCTTTCTATAGACATTTGTAACAAAATTAGTTGTGTGAGTTCATCTTAATGCTTCGGTGAGTAGTGTTGTAGATGATTTCATCCCATATGTATTATAAACAATGAACTAGGGTTTATATTGATGTATTTTCATGAATCTGGGTATAATCTCCTTTCTTCACACCTACCATAGTCTTATAATTCATTATTTAGTATGAAATTATATATCCATTTGACATATCAACATTTATAATCTCCTTTCTATAGACATTTGTAATAAAATTAGTTGTGTGAGTTCATCTTAATGCTTCGGTGAGTAGTGTTGTAGATGATTTCATCCCATATGTATTATAAACAATGAACTAGGGTTTATATTGATGTATTTTTATGTATTTTACATAGTTGGTTTATTTTTTATGGCCATGAGATTTTACCTCATTATATAAGGGTTTCATTTCATATATTTCTCTCCAATAATAAATTCTAATTTGTAGTTTCAATTTTTTGCATTTTATGACAATAAGAAATAATAATACTATATAATCTCTAAATAGGCACACATCAAATAGATACTCATTTAGTAAATGAATCAGTTCTACCCCACCTTAGGAATACTATAGGCGCTAATATAGTGTCTAATATAAGTTGAGGATAATCTTAACCTTCATATTTTTTGAATTTGTTAACAAAATATAGTGCCAACACTTTTTATTTATCTCATATCCTCTTATGTTATTCTATATGTCCATTATTTGGTCAACTCAACCTTTCTACATTATTCCTTGGTCCCACTTAGCTATATTTAATCTTCATTCTTCTTTATGTTATATAATTTTAATGAAAGAGAATTTGATGAAATTAGAAATAATTTATTTGTGATGGTGGGTTCTCATCCATGTAGATGAAATGTGTCATATTTATCATGCCATAGTGTAAGATTTGGTATAGAATTCTCTATACAATATAATATTTTCTTGGAGATTGTAGCACACTAGAGCTATGAACTTCATGAAAGCTCAAGAGATATTAGCTACGAGAGAATAATATTTTATCAAAGGATGCAATGATAGATTGATAAACACAATTGAATTGAATTGAGATTACAAAGGAGGTCCCTTGGTTATATAGGCCAAGGTGAACATAGGATTGCATGAGATTATGACGTGTCTTAATCTTGTGACTTGAGATATAAAGTGACAACTATCCTATGTGTATCCTAAATATACTAAACTAACATGTGGGAAGAGGACTTAGGTGATGAACTAGATATGTAAAACACCACCTTTCACACTAACACCCACTTAAGTGCAACTTAGGGAGAATGTACACAAATGAAAATAATCCATGATGCAAATGCGAGTCTCAATTATGAGCCCATGTTAGGTACATGTGCACAAATGCGAGTCTCAATTATGAGCCCATGTTAGGTACATGTGCACAAATGCAATATCTCATTAACAAAGAAAAGGAGAAAACCTAATGGAAAAAAATTTCTCCTGAAAAGAGAGATGAAAGACAAAATACTTTCAGCAAAGAATGAGATGGGAAAAATCCCTTGTGACGAAAAAGTCCACCTATAAGAGAGTAAAAGAAGAGAGACCATGCAACCTGTCTCAATGCAAAGTCTCCTACAATGATGGTACATGCTTGACATTGATTGTTGAAGATTATCCAATGTTGTTGAACAATGTTCCTCAACTTAGGAAGAAATAAAACCAAGATATATGAAAGATTTCTTCCCATTCCTGAAGGGAAGATGATAGAAGATAGATGATGTGTGATGCCCTAAAATTTTATTCAAGTATCTTAATGTTGATGTTGAAAGCTATTGTAATGTTCTAACAATAAAATTCCAAATTGTTTTCTTTTCTAAACAATAATGAACAATTAATGCTAGTAGATATAAACTAGAAATCCACAATTCATACAAACATGTTTTTTTTTTCTTTTCTGTCTATCTTTTTTCTCTTTGTGCTCTCTTTCATCCCGCTGATGGATCATAGAGTATGATCCAAAAATTGATGCAAAAACTACATAGATAATCAGATCAAGAAGCATTGCAACTTAAATAATGAACAACATAAAAAATTATAAAAATCATATTCTTATATTCAATCTTTTGGCACTATAATAGGATAACTCCAAAGATCCTCCAAAACTTATAGTTTTATTGAAAAAAGATTAACACCCGATTTCACTAAGTTCATACCCCATACTTTAATATTTTATTCTTGTTAAAAATGCATAAAATGAGCTTCTATAATAACACTGTACAACAACAACTACAAAATTTGAGACCTTATTTTCAATCGAACACACCAAAAAGTGAAACAAAACTTCACTACTAGTAACCCAATCTACTAGGAGGAATTTGTCTTACATGTGCACATGAGTAAATAGCTTTGTGATTTGATGAATTCTAAGAAATTAATTGATGTTTAAATTTACTTTGATTATTTCATCATGTTTGTATAATTGTGGATTTGTAGTTTATATTTACATGGTTTGAATGATATTATCTAATCTTCAGCAACAACATTTTTTCATTTGAGTAATCATTGTCTGAAGTAGTTTAGAAGTTTTTTATTTGATTTTTTGTGTGCCCTTTTCTTGTTTTTTAATTTATCTTGATCAATCTTGTTTAAGGTTATATAAAATTAGTTTATGTTTTTATGTCTAATTACTATAGGTGATGTCTTTGAAAATTTGAAAATGCAATTTTGAGACAGTGAAAGGATAATAAAATTTATAAGAATCCAATGATTTCAATTATTTACCCACAAAGGCCTCCTTGTGAACATTCACATCATTCCACTTGACCTATATGTTGGAATTATTGGAATGATGTGCTGAGAGGGGAGGGGTGAATCAGTACCTCTAAAATTTTTTATGTGGTTGGACCATTAACCTTTGTGTCACCAGATTTGTATATTCTTATCTATCTGTTCATCTTTCTATATGTATGTGAAATCATAATATAAGTTCTTTACATGTAAAAACATTCAAGAAACATACATGAAAGTAAATAACACATAACACATGATATGATATCATAGAAAGCTATTGTTAGGAAGTAAAAACTGTGGTGGGGATGTCTACCCACAAAACTTCACTATCTATAGATAAGAAGGGAGTCGGTAAAGGCTTACAATTGATCACTTCTAATGATCTACCCTGTTAGGAGTATTAGAGTGGAGACCTATTAAGATCTACTTCGTTTGAAGCTTTAGAAACGCTGTTAAGTGTGCACTCTATTAAGAGATTTATCAAAGAACTGTTAAGTCCACCTTCTACAAAAAATATTTTAGTTGTGATGCACTTGTTAGAATGCAACTACAATATAAATGTTGATCTGATAGTGAATGAAATATCTGATTGCTAATAACAGATCCTGTAAAGCTTACAATGTATATGTAACCACCTTGAGTGATTGAATAATACCTTTACTCTGCTCATCGGTAGCCTTTCTGTGTTCTTGAGAACGGATTGATCTA
This sequence comes from Thuja plicata, assembly GCA_018584345.1. NCBI lineage: Eukaryota > Viridiplantae > Streptophyta > Pinopsida > Cupressales > Cupressaceae > Thuja > Thuja plicata. Next base: position 1,897,920 of record MU224948.1, read on the forward strand.
TTTCTGAACTTTGCATGAATTCTCTTCTTCTGCTTAGATTCTCTCCATGGCTACTATCATTTATCAACTGATTACAAGTCTCTTTAATTACAAATGATTGAACATCTATTTATACTATTTTCTAGCTCTATTCTTGATTCACACTTTTCAAATTAACTCTAGATCAAAGGTTTACAACTTGACCCTGATCTTTAGTTAGATATGTTTTAGATCCGTTAGGATGCTTTAAAACATTTACAATTTTCTTGCTTGACCCTCAAGTAAAGCTTTAAAACAAATAAAAACTCTATAAATAGAATTACAATGTTTTATTTGACATGTAAAGTCAGATCGACTTTTTGCGGGTTCTGCAACTGACTATTGGTTCTGATGGTCGGGCTGCTCTGTCAGTTCTATCAGTTTTGTACTCCGTCGGTGTCCCTTAATTGAACTATTCGTTAGGTATGCCTTTTCTGCACTATCGACAATGTTCTCAAAACTGTATCGTCGATAATGCTTGTTGTCAGTTTGACTCTTGTCAATGTTCATCGGGCAATTCTATACTTAGAGTTTTTACGATAGACATTGTCATCTCGTCAGGTATGCTTGCTATCCATCGGTTATGCCTATACTGATGACCTTTATCATGTTTTTCCCTTTAAGTATACTAATGTCATCAATCTCCCCCTGACATTAGTATCAAAAACTGATATGTGCAACATACTTGATGCATTAGTATGTACACTTGTGTATACTTCTTCCTTAGTCATGAAATGACTCCCCCCATGCATATGCCAGTAAGTGTAAGTTTATGTACATATCTATTCTTGTTGTACATACATTATGCATATCCTCATATAGTATATTGTACATATGTATACATTCCTCCTTTTTCTACTAAAGTATATTTGTACATATGTATACATTCCTCCTTTTTTGATACTGAGGGCAAAGGTACTTACAACTTGTCAAAAATGTGAGAGTGTGAGGCTTTGATTTCCTCCATCATTTTCTCCCATTTATCCTTTAAATTATTAAGAGCCATGTGCTTGAGTGTTATCCTCACATGCATGTCATATATGTTGTCTACCACAGACATTTCTGGGGTTGAGATTAGATTTTGTGCATTTATAATATGTTGTTGCAGAGTGGTGAGGTTTGGCAATATGTGAGCTTGTAGCTCTGTAACCTCATTTTTGAATTGTGTCTCTGCATCCCATATCTCTTGTCTCAATCTATTTACCTTGTTGATCTTTTCATGATGCAGATTTATTATGTTTGAATCAGAGGTTAAACTTTGTGCACTAGCTGTTAGATCTGAATCTAGTTGTGACAACTTTTCACTATTTTCTTTTGCAAAATTTTCTAATGTGCACAATTTTTGAACTAAGGTAACAACTTCAACAATAATAGGTTCTAATTGACTTTCTAGTTCAAAGAGATTTACCTTGTTCTCTACCACTTCTTGGCCGATCTTCTCAACTAGTTTGTGTTGATACTTCATCTCTGCTTGTTCTTCCATTGCCTTCTCTGCATCTATTTTTTGATTTGTGATGGTGTCGGTAAGAACTGCTATTTTTTCCATGACTGATATGTCATTTTCTATTTTGATATCCAGAACAAGTTGATGTAGAATGTCCCTTGCCTTATCAAGTGCTTGGGCTTCCCTATGTACCTTTTTCATCTTCTCTTGTATTTATTTTCTCCAACACATCACTCCAAACTTTTGAAGTGCTTCAGCATCTAAAGTAGATACATCCCACTTGGGTATCTCAATTACCTCATCAAGTGTTACCACCAAGATATCTTTCTTCATTAATTTCTTCTTCTTTTTCTTCGGCTGGGAGGCAGATTGGTGTACTACCATTTGTAAACCTTGAGATTGGATGGATTTTGTAGGTGAGGGTCGAGAGGATGAGGCATCTTTTTGTTTCTATTCTGAGTCCACCAGTTGGTTTTGTGAAGATGTCTCTTCATTGGCCTTGGGTGTATCAACAGATTTATCTTCATTTTATTTCATGCTTTCATCCTCCTTAACTTCTTCACTCTTTTCTTTCTCTTCATCCTTTCTCAATGTTTCATCTATTTTATTATTTGCTCCTTTGTCTTTTTTAGTAGACACATCTTGTTGAGTGTTGGTTGCATCCTTCATCTCTGTATCTGCATGTTTTTGAGTATCTAATGCATCTTTATTTTCATCATTACCCATGTCCTTGGGTATATCATCATCTTTCTTAGATGATTTCTCCTGACTTGATTCAATATCAATAGCTTGTATCAAAATTTTCATGTTG
>MU224948.1:1934926-1949678 GCA_018584345.1 Thuja plicata
TATATATATATATATAAGAAATGACTTCTTATATTTTTAACATTTTGTTTTATAAGAGAGATTACATTTCTACTATTCATTAAGATTTTTGAATTCTATTATGTAATCTTTTTTGCATCAACCTTTCCCACCAGAGTCCATGATTCATAAGCTAAGCATAAATGAATTTCACAAACTAAGTATAATTTTGTTTAATTTTTAACTTTTTAAGTTTTATTTTACTTGTAATATTTAATATAAATTGACAATTATCTTTAAATTTTTTAATATAGTTTAAATACTCATTTTCAATATTTTATTAGAATGTCAATTTTAATTTTAAAATTTTAATTATTTAAACATTTAATTATATTTATACTTTATTTTATCATAAATTTTTATTTGATAATGTTGATTTATTTTTTACTCAATTAATTTAGGAGTGTTTGTAATATATGGATTATAACATATGTATCTAAAAATTATTAATATTTCAAGTCTAACAAATTAAAATATTAGTTGTACTTTTTATCGAATTATTATATATTTATATCAAATAGTTACTGTTTAACTTTTGAGCAATGCTAAATTATCATAGCATAAAACCATTTTTTACGTATTCTATTTTTATAAGCTTGTATCAAAATTAATTCAATTTTATTTCTCAATGTGATGGTATTGTAAATAAAATGTTCAATTAAATGTATTAAGGATATACAAAATTAGGGGTAGAAATGAAAGTATGAATATTTATTAGGATTCTATGATTGAATGTGGTATTAGATAAGAGAAATGACTAATCCAAATTGTAGATTGTTATGTTTTCCTATATCTTAGCTCACATTTATAGGCATTTTTATTCTTCATTTCTTTTTTCAAAGGCTTGAACATTATTTTACTTTTTTCTTATTATCATAGGTTAATAAAACCTAAATGTGATCTACTTTTTTTTTTCTTATTATCATAGGTTAATAAAACCTAATAGTGATCTAAGTCAACAATTAAATGATTAAACTTGAAGTCATGCATCATTTCCTTTACCATTTCACCTAGATATTACCACATTTTTCATCTCTTTCGGGAAAATTATTTGGCCTCTCCATATTGAGAAGTTAGATAGTTAGGAAATGATCATTGAAAAAATCGGGGGTTTCCATTCTTCCTAAACCAACAAAGAAATGAAGCATTTACTTTGTATGTAATGAATAAAAAGAATTATGGTCAATAAAATTATGTATTAAAAATTCATTTAATGTTAGAAAAATCACCTGCTTAATATTGATGAACAATAGATCCATTACTTAAGTGATTAAAGTTGCAAGTAGTTACTTTTCACTATTTGAGCCTAATGTAAACCTGTGTCACCCTTCACATCCAAGGCTTAGATTTCATTTGACTATATTTATGTTAATAGTTGAATCATTGTTCAATGATAAATGACTGAAAAATACCCTACAAGATCTATATGGTTCGGGCTAAAATAAGTAAACAACCGACACACATTCTTATGATGTTATGGTAGGAAAATAAAATTAGTTAATTATATTTTTTATGGTAAATTTTATTCTTAATATAATGGTTATGGTTGATTATGAGTAAACCAAAGATCCAATAGGAAGTATGGTATGTTGAAATACTTTCTTTAGCAATCACATTAAGTAGAAACAAATTTAAAGAAAAATACAATAACATATGTGTGCATGGGAAAACCCTTCAGGAGAAAAAAAAATCTACACTAAAAAATAATTCAATGTAATACTCAGCAAATCATGATCACAATAAACTTGCAAAGCAAGCCTTCATATGATTACCATGAATTAGATATCTAGAGGAGTTATAGAGTGATGTAAAAGTCATCTACTAAACTCTACGTTCACATCCTCTATCTCATCCACCTAATATAGGAGATACAAAACTTTAATCCATCAAATGGTATTTTAAAATCCATGAGTTAAAACCATCCAAAAGTGGCACTCAAATTATTGCCCCAAAAAATATGCCTTATGATCTGTCATAGTATGCATCATTAGTTGATTGATAGGTGTGATATCCTTTTAGAAATCCTACATGTGTTTAACAACTTTTTATATTTCCTACACAAACTTTTGGGGGTCGTAAAGTTAAATTTAATGGATTGATTGGGCCTAATTTTTGAACCGAAGTACTTGAAGAGATCAACACACTTATTGAAAATGTGGAGGAACTAAATTTTATTATATGAGCCTAAAATTATGTCTATAACCGAAAACTTGAGTTTTTCTTTTTTATACCTAAAAAATCACACTTTTTGTAATATTAACATTTCGAACAAGGTTGACACATATTTTGTAATATGGTAAAGGATCATATACTAATAACTAAGCTATGATTTGTTGTTATAGATATTTTTTTAAGTAGATGAAATGTGAGGATATGTCTCATTTAATATTCGTTCAAATTTATTTGAGTGTAAAAAAACATTAATTTTTGATAATATTAAATCGTTGGCATTGATCAACCGTGAATTAATGGTCAAGGGTTTTGTGTTCACCACTTAGTGTGTTGGTAAAGTGATGGTATTTTTGTTGTCCCCACCCAGGTACACACTTTCATTGGACCATTGTGATTGCGAGCTTGTACCTTCATTGTTCCAATATGCTCACGGGTTTTAGCCTCAACTTTGTAATAAGGGGATGAGGTCCCCCATTTGTGATCTCACTGGTTCATAGCTCCAGGTCAAAAATGTTTCATGTGGAGCCAGAGGGTGTTTCTTTTGGAAATAATGGGAAGTATGTACTGAGAGGGGAGGGGTGAATCAGTACCTCTAAATTTTTTATCTCTTTTGACCTTAATCCTTTATGTAATCAATTGAATTACCAACCATATGTTCTATTCTATCTTTGTGTAAGTTATATCAATTCATAAACTAAATAAGCATGTAAACATTCATAGAGGAATTCATGAAATGTAATGGTACATAACACAAGATATGGTAATGCAGAAAACCCCTGTTAGAAGGTAAAAACTGCGGTGGGGATGGCACCCACAAAAACTTCACTATCTGCAGATTGGAAGGGGCCGGTTAAGGCTTATAATTTGATCACTTCTGATGATCTTCCATTTTAGGAGTATTATGTGGAGACTAGTTAAGGTCTACTCTGTTAGGAGCTTTAGCAACACTGTTTAGTGTGCACTCGGTTAAGAGATTTACAAAGGATTGTTAAATCCACCTTTCTTGAAAGGATTTCTTCTATTTGCTACACTTGTTAGAATGTAGACAAAAATACTCATTGACCTGAGTGTATGAAATCTTCAATTTCTAATTACATATCCATTAAAATCACATGTACAAAGTATCACCTAATGTGATTGATTAATACCTCTGTTGCTCGGTAGCCTAGATTCTTGGTTCTTGATAACCAAATTCATCTTTTGTTGTTTTGCTTCTTGAAACTCTCAGTTTGGTCCATAGATATGCTCTTTTTCTACTATCATCCTCACATCCATTTTAAAATGAATGATTACACACCTATTTATACAATAGATTGACCTAATTCAGTTTCACGTATTACAAAGATAACTCTATGATCGAAGGTTTACAACTTGACCTTGATCTCCTAGTTTGCATTTTTTTAATCAGTTAGACTGATTAAAACAATTAAAATTATCTTTCTTGTCCCTTCAGAAATGGTTTTAAATCAAATAAAAACTCTAAATATAAAGCATAACTATTTTATCTGACGTGGAAGTCAGATCCACTTTTCTCGGGATATAACTGACTTTCAGTGTTTGATGCTCGGGTTGCTCTGAAATTCTTTCAGTGTTCCTTCTGTGAACTTTCCATTGGGTTCCCTTGCTCTATCAGGTTCCTCTCTTGTCTTCTCTTTCATTTTACAGTGTAATTTTCTCGTCGGGTTCCTCTGTAGCATTTTTGGTTTGCACTGCAAAAGTGTGTCATTGGGTTTCTCTATACTTAGCACTTTCGATCTGAACTGAAACCTGTCTTTCAGTGTAGTGTTACCGATGGTTCAAAGAAATGTTTTCTCTTTGTATACTAATAGAAAAAATAATGTATTCAATCTCCCCCTTTGACATTAGTATCAAAAACTGATATGTGCAAAATACTAAATTGTGTAGTATGTACACCATGTGTTTACTTTGTCATTTATGAGTCCCCTATGTATATGTCGGTATAGTATAAGTATATACATGTATACTTTCCTTTATGCTATATTTCCTTTTCACCTTATCTTCATATCATTCTCCCTTTAATACTATACATATAATCATTTTCCTTCCTTTTTTATCTATATGTATTGTACAAATCATTTTCTTCCTTTTTTGATAGTAAGGGAAAAGGTGTATAGTTACAAACTATCAAAAATATGGGAATGAGAGGTCATCATATCCTCCATCATTTTCTCCCATTTCTCCTTTAGGTTCTCAAGATCCATGTTCTCTAGTGTAATTCTGGCATGTATATCATGGATGTTGTTTGCTACAGACATATCAGGGGTGGCAATTAGCTGTCTTACCAAAGTCATGTGTTGTTGTAGAAGTGTAAGGTTTGGAAATAGTTGAGCCTTTAGCTTGGTAACCTCATCTTTAAACTGTGATTCTGCTTCACAAATTTCTTGTCTTAACCTTTTGATTTCTATAATCTTGTCATAATGTAGTTTGATTGTGTTGTCATATGTGGTTAGACCTTTAGCTCTTGCATTTAGATAGGAATCGATCTTTGCAATGTTATCACTATTATCCTTAGTGAATTTCTCCAAAGTGCATAGATTTTGAATTAAGAAAATAGCTTCAGTAATGATTGGATCTAATTCATTTGTTAGTTCTGAAAGCTTTACCTTATTTTCTCCCACTTCTTGGCTGATTTTTTCTGTCAATTTATATTGGAACTTTTGTTCTACTCATTCTTAAATAGCCTTTTCTGTATCCACATTTTGAGTTTTAATTGCTTTGGTGAGAATGGAAAGTTGATCCAAAATGGGGACATTGTGATCAACATCAATGTCAGGAACTATCTATTGTAAGATATCTAGTGTATTTTCCAGCACTAGAAAATCTTTGTGTTCTTTTCTAAACTTTTCCTGCATTGCTTTCCTTTGACATATCTCTCCATATTCTATAAGAGAGTCATAGTCCAATGTGGTTGGATCACACTTTGGTATTTCAATGATTTCATCAAGTGTGACCTCCAACTTACTATTCTTGGTTTTCTTCTTCTTCTTCTTTTGTGATGCACCTGTATGCAAAACCACAGCAAGTTTTTCTGCTTGGTCTAATGTGCTAGATGAAGGCTTTGGTGGTGTTGTACCCTTTTCTTGACATTTGGGGTTTTCCTTTCAGTTGTTTGTGGATGTCTCCTAATCAACCTTAGGTGTAACTACAACATCTCCTTCGGTGTTCTTAAGAGTGGTATCAATGGGCTAATCTTGTTCACCTTTCTCTTTTTTCACTTCATCTGTATCTTTAATTTGTGCATCCTTTTCAATGTGATCTCCATCTTTTTGTGTGTGATCTACATTTGTAACATTTTTTTCTCCACCGGTGACTACTTGTTCATCAGTTGTATCTTTCCTTTCATCATTACCCTTATCTTCGGGTATACTTGCATCATTGTCAGGTGACTTCTCCTTTTCTGAGATTATATTGATAGCTTCTATCAATAATGGGATTTTTCCTGATGTTTCTACCTGTGCAGAATCTGTAGTAGTGTCCTGTTCATCGGTCTAGGCTTGGACAATAGTGATATCTTCATATTTTTGTATCTTATCTGCAGGATCTCCTCCGGTAATATCAATGATAGTATTATTCGGCCATGTTTCATTTGCAGTGTCCATATCCTTGTTGGATTTTTTGTTCAATGATTCTTCATTAACACCCTTATCGGTAATAAGAATATGTTCAGGGCTCTATTTAGCTTGATCATCTTTATTTTGTTGCTTATTGGTAAGAGTTGTTTGTGGATCAAGAATTGTATCCTTTTTAGGTATATCAAGTATCTTTCTCCATTCAGCCTCACTCTTCCTTTCTAGCTCAAGTGGAATTCCTTGAAGCACTTGGTAGGCTCTTAACTTTGGTGAGAATATTTTGGAGTGTTTCTTCATCATTTCTTCAATCTCCTCCATTTTAGATTCGGGTGGCATGATAGAAACTAGGACTCTTTCCCTAATCTGTTTCTCAGAATGTAATGCAAATGTCCATCTTGCTGACAATCTATTCATAAGTTCTTTTGGCATCCTATCTGCCAATTGAATTGGAACATATTTGAATGCACACATCATTGTGATAATTGCCTCTTCTATCTTATTCTAGTCCCCGGTGTCCAAAGTTAGCCAATTTTTAATCTTGCTATCATTTGTTGTACTTGATTTGATAATAGAAGCACATACCTCATCAATTATAGAAGGTAGTGTGTTCTTGACATCTTGTACATATTGTTCATCCTTTTTTTTGTCCTTAATGTCTTCCCTATTTCTGAGGAACTTTCTTATTTTTGTTGGATCCTTTTTCCCTGTTTGCGGCTTTCTTTTATAGGTCCTTACTTGAACTTTCCTTATCGGTGAAGGACTTTCTTCCTTTTTTGTTTGACTCCTGGTCCTAGATGCAACAGTAGTCCTTGGTTTCTTTTCTAGTGGTGTAGGTGGTGTATCAGACTCTATGGATTTTGAGTCACTCTCCTTCTAAGCTTCACCGATAGGTGACTAACCCTCAGTTTCTTCTGTCTATTTTGTTTCCTCCTCATTCACCGACAACTTTTTCTTCAAGGTCTTAACCATTTTATCTTTCTTCCTGTCAATATTTTTCACAACTAAGCTAGTTTTTATCCTTTCCTTGGCTTCCTCATAATTTCCAAACTTAGGTTGTGATTTATCCAATGGTTCATTTATTAATGCCTTAATAGCATTTGATGCTTGATCTATGTTAACCTCATAGTCAAGTGGTGCTATCCATGTTGTCCTCGGTACATTTGGATTTATGTAGGTGTAGTCAGTGTCCACCATAAAACATATGTCAGTCTTGAACTTTTCTACTAATTTCTCTGGAATCCTCACTCTCTTCTGCATTCTTTCTTTGAATCCAGCAAAGTATTCATCCATGACTGATTCAAAATTGTCTCCTAGTGATTTGATGAACTCACTAATTTGTGTGGTCATCTTTCGGGTAGTGTCCCATTTGACATTGCCTATAGATGGGAAGTATTCTTGAAAATAAAAAAATATGCACATGATGAGTGAACCAAACTTACATGAGTTGGACTTTACAGTCCTTATTGTCTTCATGTTCTCATCTAATTGCCTTAGCAGAAGTTCTGACAGATCCAAATGCAGTCCTTTCTTGACAATTTTGTATACTATATCCATTGCTCTAGATGAAATATTGTTCATCCTGCTAGCTTGAAAGAACTTGTATCCTAAGACATGCTCCAAATTTTGTTTCATCATATTTGATGGTTGATACCTTTAATCCTCTTCCATCCCATGCTACTCCTGTATTCTTTTCAATGTCATCTTTAGGAGGATGTTTTAGTGCCTTTAGTTTATCAGTTATGGGATAACCGGTAACAGTGTGTATAATATCCCTAGTTATCGGTGTTGGCTCATCCAGCCATATCTTTTGGTCATGTATTCTACCAAGTACTAACTAAATCCATTTAGTTTTGAATTCCTTCAAGAGTAGTAGAGCATGTGTGAGCCCTTTCACTTCAATATGCTTATGTCCTTCTTTTATTGTTCCATCATCACTGCAAAGATTTTTGAAGGCTTGCTCAACTTTCAGGTCTCCTATTTTTGCAATCTTGTAGTGTATATAAGATCTGATGTCTTCAACAAGTAAAACCCTAGCTGGTATACTAGAGAATGCACTAGCCTTGTCGGGTTGTGAAGCAACCTCAGGACAGATCTTGTAATGAAATTCTTCACAGGTGGAATTCTTGATTAGATTGAATTTATTCTTCTTATTCTTCTTGAGCTTGGAGGTTCTTGACGTAGTTTCCATCATTTCATAATTTAGGGCTTTTTCCCGTAAATGAAAACAGAGTTCTCAGTGATTGTTGTTACTTACTTCAACCTTTTGTGACTTTTGGGAATCTTTCTAAGTGTTTTTCATAGGGTTGGAGTCTCTCTAGAATCTGGTTGCTTCATGCTTTGATTTCTCTCTACTTCTTCGCTCAAATCACTTTGTGAACAATGAGTTGTTCTGTCGACTATTTATAGACTTTTGCCCTAAGTCATGTCATAAATGCTCACCCACTTATTGGTGTTTGAAGATGAAGTTGTCGGGTAGCACACATATTTCATTCTCAATGAGAATGTTATGCTCGGGACAGGTGTCAACTAATTTGATTATTTACTGACGGATCTCGGTGTATGGTGAAGACAACATGTCAACTTTCATGATTACCGATGCATCTCGGTTTACACTAGCGACTTTGCATTTTATGTGATAACCGAAAATGCTCGGTAAGTATAGACAACTTATAATAGATTAATAGAATGGAACAAGGCTCATTTTGGAAATATATTTGAACAGAAGTAGGCCATAGAGAAAGACATAGAAGAATTAAATGAGGTTATCCTCATAAATGGGATGAAGATAGAAACATATAATGAAGAAAAAAATTGTTAAGTAGTTATGAAGTATATTGACAAAAGACTAGTCATACTGGAAACAGAGATCTAAAGAAGTATGGTTAACAAAAGGAGAAAAAAATACCAAATTCTTCCATAACATCTCTAAAGCCAAACAAAATTTCAATAAGATCACAAGCATTAAAAAAGAAGATAGTACCATACTTGAGACTCCAGAGAACATTGCAGAAGAAGCAGTTAATTACTTCGAAGGAATTCTGAATAATATGGAAGGATCAAATAGATTGGTCCAAAATGAGATTCTAAAAGATATTCCCAGTATTATAACTAAGGAACATAAAAAAATTTAAATGCTAAATTCACTAAAGAGGAAGTGGAAAATGCCTTGAAACATCTTCATCCTGACAAATCCCCTGGTCCTGATGGGTTTCCTAATTTTTTCTACCAACAATGCTGAATTTTTATTGGGGATGAAGTTGTATCAGCATTAGAGGGTATGAGAAACTCATGTAGGATACTCCAAGAAATAAAAAATACCTTTATAGCCTTAATACCAAAAAAAGATAACCTAGAAAGTCTGGATGATTATAGACCTATATCCCTATGCAATACACTATATAAACTATTAACTAAAACTTTAGCAAATGGGCTTAAAATGTTCTTGCCTATGCTCATATTGGGGGAACAATCAGGATTTATTCCTGATAGATCCATACTAGATGGGGTGATTATAGCTCAAGAATTCATACATACCATTCAACATAACGATAATCCTAGCATGCTTATAAAGCTTGATATCAAAAAAGGTTATGATAAGGTGGATTGGAGATTCTTGTGCAAATATTTAGAATCCTTTGGTTTCTCAAGGAAATAGATTAACTTAATCTTTGAATGCATCTCTAAGCCAAAGATGTTTGTTATGGTGAATGGTAACCCTTCCGATTTTTTTAATATCACACAAGGTATTCGATAAGGTGATCCCCTATCTCCTTTTCTCTTCATCATTATGGCATATGCCCTAGGTAGAACATTAACTAAAGCAAAGAATGAGAACATGATATGTGGTATAAAGGTAGCTGGGAATGTTAGAGTAATTATCTATTCACACTTATTAATTAGATGATTTTTTATTTAATTAATTAAGTTGTCTTTTACTCTAGTTTACTTAAGCTATCTCTTAGGTGCATTATAATTAATATTTATATTAATTATTATTGTGCAACCTAGCTTTTCTTGTTTTAGGGTTTCGTTCACCTTTATAGGTTGAACATTGTAGTTTCTTTTGTTAGAATAGGAAAAACCCTATTCTCCCAAGAACACCTGCATGCATAACCTGTTACATGGAGGAAGTGAAGAACAGAAGACAAGAGAAAACTATGGAGGCTAAAAATCCAGAGGAGACATCATATGCACAAGAAAACAATATATTAACAATATGTTTCTAGATGTTACAATGTGATGTGAAAAGACTCCTTATGAAAAACAAAGAGGTGTATCCTTATAAAAGGAATCACGAAACCCTAAAAGGGAAAACCTAAGGTTATCTTAAGCAACTAGAGTGAATAGGTGAGTTAGTAATTATATCATAATAATTTAATTAATAACCTAAGAGACTATTACTCTAACACCCCCTTAAGATAAGCTTAGGGAGAAGCAAAAACCTAGGAGACTACTGTGGAAAGCAGGAAATAAGGGTCCCGACAACAAGGCCTGATCAGGTACCCAAGTACAGGAAATAAACTAGATGAAGGAAACTAAGCCTCCAATCTAGGGAAAGTCCCAAAGAAGGGAACAAGAAAGAGCAAGAAGCATCTCCGAAGCATGAAGCTGTAAACAATGTCAGAAGTAACAGGTGAACCCCCCATTGAAACAGTGTATGACCAGGTAGAGAAGACAAAGTCTGAAGAGCTGATCAATTGAACCTGGGAAGTAATAGAACCAACAGGTGAACCCCCCATAATGCTGAATAGGGAGAGGGGTGACAGGAACACTGAAATGCAATGCCAGAAACATCTGCACAAAGAAGAATCAGGAACACCAATAGTGCAATAGAAGTATAAGCCCAGGATAAAGGGCAGTGTCACCGACACATAGCATGGGCTAATTTTTTGGAAGGTACACTCACTTGAAAAAGGTAGATGAGCACAAAATGATAAAACATCATAACCCTCCATGGCACTTTATAACTGAGTGCGAGTACAAAAAACACACAAGGTGCTCGAAATCCCAGATATGCAAAAATAGGCACTTTAACTCAGTGTGTTTATAGAAAAGAGAATGCTACAGAAGAGAAGCATACAATGCTCAGAAGTCAGAAAGAAGAGTGATCCATAAGAATAGAAGAAGAGATCCCAGGACCTGTAGAACCCAAGTAATCCACCAGAGTGTGAAAGATAAAAACTCAGAGGAGAAAGAACCTAGAGTAGAATCTGGAAAAAAGACCCCTGCAACTAAAAAGCTCACTGAATCAGCTTTCTGACGATATCTGGTTTGCCAAAAATAGAGTCCGGATGAGCCAGATATGGCTCCCGGAAGGCAAAAAATAGACATCAGACTTTGACAACAAAAAATGCTGTCAAAACGGCAGAACCCAAAACCCCAACCTCCATCATTGGAAATTTCTCGGAAAGAGCTTTTTGATGGTATATGGAAGTTAGAAAAATACCCCTGTATGCTCAAGATAGAGTGAAAATAGTGTCAGGGGTTCAAAAAAGCTCCAAAATTTAGGGTTTAAGCCCCTGGGGCTGAAAAAACTCTGGCCCCTGGGTGCATGGAACGTGTAGGGGGTTGGGGCGGAGCCCCCAGTCGCTGATATGACCTACCGCTAGCAAAGAAGGGCCTGCAGGGCTTAACCACCCGCCGGGCTGAGCGAAGCGGCGAAGCACCAGGAGGCGACGAGGTTGCCGACAAAGTGGCTGTCGGCGGGGGCTGGGAGGCGGTGGGGGTCGGGAGCCAGCTGAGTGGAGGCTGCAGGTGGGCGGTTGAGTGGTGACTGCAGGTGGTCAGGCCGCAGAGGAGGGCTGCCGGGCGCCAGCTGGCGGCGGTGGTGCGCCAGTGGCCCCGCGGTGGCATGATTTAGACAACACTGTCCGCGTTATGAAACAAATGAAAAACATTGAAAATAATATTTTTTTAAATTTTTTTTCTCGGTTTTTGTGCCTGTACGACACTAGAAACCAATTTTTTTTTTGCCTCGGAGGCAAGATGTCCAAAATGGACAAATTTTATATAGATTCTAGAGTTTTTGGGCACTCTGAGCGCAACAGTAATGTCCGTTTGAGCCTAAAATGACCAGAAACAAAGGTCCCCCTAAATCCACACAATTTTTTTAAAAAAAACTAGAAAACCTCCAGCTTCTGATACACTTCGACAAAGCACAAACAGCGAGCAACAAGATGGCTCTGATACCATGTTAGAATAGGAAAAACCCTATTCTCCCAAGAACACCTGCATGCATAACCTGTTACATGAAGGAAGTGAAGAACAGAAGACAAGAGAAAACTATGGAGGCCAAAAAGCCAGAGGAGACATCATATGCACAAGAAAATAATATATTAACAATATGTTTCTAGATGTTACAATGCGATGTGAAAAGACTCCTTATGAAAAATAAAGAGGTGAATTCTTATAAAAGGAATCACGAAACGCTAAAAGGGAAAACCTAAGGTTAGCTTAAGCAACTAGAGTGAATAGGTGAGTTAGTAATTAGATCATAATGATTTAATTAATAACTCAAGAGACTATTACTCTAACATCTTTTTCATTAATTCAAATTATAATTTTGCTCTCACATTTTGAGCAACTTCTGAGTTCTTTTTCCCTCTTTCTACTTCTCTTCTGTAACAAGTTATTTGCATGCAGGTATTCTTGGCATTCTGTGGATTTGTATCTCTCAATTCCTACATGGTATCAGAGCTTCCCTGTTGTTGCCTGGTCTGAGGGTTTTTTGAAGCCGTGAGTTGTAGATGAAAGCCACAGCTTCTCTAGGGTTTTTTCTTCATTTTAGAGGAGGCACTATTTTCTAGAGCCGTTTGAGCCAAAATAGACTCCACCATTGCGTTCAGAAGGCTCGGGAGAGTCATAATACATATAAAGTCTGCTGGTTTTGGTCAAAGTGACTCCAAAGGAAAATTTTCTCCCTCCTAGGCCGTACGGCACGAGTTTCAAGAAAAAATTAAAAAAATCATTTTTTGCACGCTTTTCAGTGCAGCCAAAGTGCAACCGGAGCACACCACCCCAACGCCACCCCAACTCGGCCCAGCCCGGCCTGCGCTGCCCACTGGCCACCACAACCGGTGGAGATGTTGCCCGGGAGCCACCCAGTCACCGCCTGGGGGCCACCTAGCCACTGCCTCCGCAAGTGGCCCGCCACCGCCTGCCACTAGGTGATGTGTCCTGCACGCAGGGTGACGTCACTGATGACATCATCGACCAAATTTTTTTCCAGAGGGATTTTTGAAATTTTTTGGCCGATTTTTAGTTTTCTGGCGACCGGAAATTTTTTTTTCAGCGACAGACTTGACGACCATCAAATTTTTTCACGGGCTCTGTGATGGTCATTTGAACGTCAAATTTCTTACTGTGACTAGTTTTTTCCAGAGAGTTATTTTTTGGAGGACTACTTGGTTTTTTGGCCATAACTTGAGCATACTGTGTCCGTTTTCAAAAAATAAAACATCATCGAAAAGGTGTTTTTGAGACAAACGCAATGGTGCTAGTCTTGATTGCTGCTTGAGCCATTTGATCTCTATTTTTGGCATTGAAGTAGAGGCTTCTGTTTCTTCCATCTTTGCATCTGGCATCTAGGTTTCTTCTCATTTTTTGTGCTTTCAGTAATTGTTTCTTTGTTGTAAAGGGGATAGAATTATACATTGTGGGGGGGTGCTTTTGCTTTCTATCATTTAAATTTAGAAATGAACCTTCTATTTCTGTCTTCTTCTTCTCTCAATGTTGGACCCCTCTGTGGCCCAACTGACATCGCATAATTACCACACCTGAAAAGCACACATGACCAGGCTACTCATGTCACGTGGCTTATGGTCATATCTGGATGAGAACCAACCTGCTCTGCAGTATCTGTTTGAGGTCCTTCAGCACAGGAATAAAATGGATGAAGCCATGGGTTTGATTGCACTGCACATTTCAGACAGCCTCCTGTTTCATCTGGATGGTTTGACCACTCCTCGCGCATATTGGGAAAAGTTTATAGATCTGTTTGGCATAGTGAATGCATTTAGGGCACTTCAGCTTGATGCAGAGTTGACATCCTTGTCTCCTGATAGTTGTTCCACCATTGAGGACTTCTTGATGAATTTCAATGCTCTCCGCTCACTTTTACAGGGATGTAGCAAGACCAAATCAGATAATGAGTGTATCTTTCTGATACTCTCAAAGCTTCATGGAGAGTTCCATATTTTCTCCTCCACTTTCTATTCCACTATGGATGCCTTGGATCCTAGGCGCAATATGCCTTCATTTGCAGCCTTCTATGATCGATTGACTCAAGAGAAGTCAAAGATTCAACAACTGCATGATACTTCAGGCTCTATGAGCCATGCCTTGGTTTCTCACCCATCTCCATGGAAACCAGAGTAGAAATGTTAGGGTTTGACAGAACCGGAACAATATAAGAATAAACAGTTATACGCAGAAACAGTAGAAGAAAGAAACTAAACACAGATAACACATAGATTTAACGTGGTTCACCCAAAACCTGGGCTACATCCACCTACACAGCCGTCCAACCTTTCTTATTATCCAGCAAAAACATACACCATAATGCAATGCATTATACATCTCAAACGCTTATAACATGCATTTTAGGGCAACCTCTAAAATTGACCATTTTAGGGTTTTACAATGTCGGTCTTCTTTTTCCCGAAAAAGCAAATCTCTTTCCCGAAAAAGCCACAATATCAACTTCTACTACATGATCAGTCACCAAAATATCAACAATCTCCCACTTGGAGACTGATCAGGCTCCACACCAATTAATCTCCCACTTGGAGACTGGAACCAGACGACAAAGTAGTAGATGCAACTACCACTGGATAAAAGACCTTGCTGTGTATTAACCCCACAATCATCAGTCAAGAAGCCCAATAGAAGCTGAGCAAGAAACTAGCTTCTCCTTGGGGACTGCCTTCATGAACATGTCTGCAGGATTGTCACTTGTGTGAATCTTTTCAAGC
>MU224948.1:1953019-1966483 GCA_018584345.1 Thuja plicata
AAGCTGAGGGTTTCTCGTATAACTTAGCCAATGTCTCCATCAGCTCTATGGTCGTTGTTGCCTTTGATATGTTGAATGTTATAGATGGTGCAAGGCACAATCGAATAGATCCCAGTGCCTTCCTATCCAAAACCTCCCAGTCCTCTNCTGACATAGTTCCTTGTTTCTTGGTTTTTCCTTCTAATGGCTTCCACAGGTCCTTTTGATACAAATAATCTTCCATTTGCATTTTCCACAACTGAAAATTCTGGCCATTGAATTTTTCAATCTTGAATTTCGAATCCTCCATTGCTCCCACTCAAATCTGAAAGTCTTGTCAATCTACAACAACAAACCTTGCTCTGATACCAATTGTTAGGGTTTGATAGAACTGGAACAATATAAGAATAAACAGTTATACGCAGAAACAGTAGAAGAAAGAAACTAAACACAGATAACTACATGATCAGTCACCAAAATATCAACATAGAAATATATATCATCATCCACAGAATCTTGGAAGGATTCTCCTTCTCAGCATTCCTCTGGCCCACCTCCTTCACCTAAGGGGAAATCAAAGATAGACAAACCCAAGTGTACTTATTGTAATAAGTTCAATCATGATGAGTCTTAGTGCTTTCAGAAGAAGGTAGATGGATATGCCCAACAAATTGCTGATTTGACAGCTCTTCTTCATAAGAGCAACATTGATATTTCGTCATCCTCTTCTTGCTGGTCTTCTTCATTATCATCTCAGGAAGATGGGTCAGACAACGGAAAGGGTCATGCCTTATGTGCATCTGCTATAGCTCCCTCTTCTAGGTGGTTGTTGGATTCTAGTGCTTCTCATCATATGGCATCTTCTCAGAGTTCCTTATCAGCTTTTTTGGCCTCTACTACCCCACACATCTTGATGGGGAATGATACTGTTATGTCTGTGTGTGGTCAGGGTTCTATTGACATCAGTGGTGGTGCATTCCATGATGTACTATGTGTTCCATCCTTGTCATCAATCTTCTCTCCATTTATCAGATTACTCACAATGGGACAGAGAGGACAGTTGAGTTCATTGCATATTCTGTACACATCCGAGATCATGTGACTGACCACATTATTGCTACAGTGATAGTTGATCATGCCACCTTCTTGTACTCCTCTCATTTTGGTTCACCATCTCTTGTGTCGAAGGATATCTCTCCTACTTCATGAGTGCCTAGTGAGAAGAATTCGGGTTACCTAAACTTTTGTGTTGCTCCTGAGATCAGTGTTGTGGCTTCTCCACCTCCTCCTCCTATTGCGCCTGCCTTTGTTCAACATGATTCTTTTTCAGTAGTTCCTATTATGGTCACTCCCTACATTGAGCCTTCCACTCCAATTGTTGAGGGCATATCCGAGGACATTCATCTCCTCTCAGCTGACAGATTTAGCCCATCTACTAGCCCACCTTCATTGGGGATTCCATTCCAGGAGTCTCACTCATTCTCCTTTGAGCACCAGCTCGGCCTTCCAATTTCACTGCTCATTTAGGGGTTCCCTTGTTACTCTATACCTCTATTTCTTCCACATTGGAGTTCCATTGGTTCAATCATTCTGACAGGGGTTCCATCATTCTAGGGGGCCTTGGTGCCTCATCCCTCTCTCATGGGGGGTTTGATTGTACTTATGGTTTTGAGAGAGTCTCTTAAGCCATTCTTTTCTTCTTTTTCTTCTATCTCTTCTTGGAGTAGGGTTTTTCCCATGTGGTTTTCTCTATTTCTCCACTTTACAGAGATTTGGTTGTGAGTGGGTACTTGATCAGGCCTTGTTGCCGGGACCCATCTTTTCCTGATTTCATAGCTGTGCTAGGTTAGCTTACCTCCTGAGCTTCACTTAAGGGGGGGTGTTAGAGTAATTATCTATTCACACTTATTAATTAGATCATTTTTTATTTAAATAATTAAGTTGTCTTTTACTCTAGTTTACTTAAGCTATCTTTTAGGTGCATTATAATTAATATTTATATTAATTATTAATGTGTAACCTAGCTTTTCCTATTTTAGGGTTTTGTTCACCTTTATAGGTCGAACTTTGTAGTTTCTTTTTTATTATTTCAGATTATAATTTCGCTCTCACATTTTGAGCAACTTCAAAGTTCTTTTTTCCTCTTTCTTCTTCTCTCCTGTAACAGGTTATTTGCATGCAGGTATTCTTGGCATTCTATGGATTTGTATCTCTCAAATCCTACAGGGAAAATGGAAGTGTGTACATATCAACAATTTGTTGATGACAACCTCATCTTTGGTAGGGCTAATGAAACAGAAGCTAGAACAATTAGAGATATACTAAACTTGTATTCATTGGCCTCTGGACAACAAATAAACAAAGGGAAATATTAGATCTATTTTTTAAACACATATAATGATGTCCAACAAAGAATATGTAGGATTATATAATATAAAATTAGAGAATTCCCATGCAAATACTTCGGGCTCCCCTTGGATAAGGGAAACATATATACAAATTTATGGAGCAAGGTGTTAGAGAATATTGATAAAAAGGCCGAAACATGGAAAGGGAAATGGTTAACAAGTGCAGGAAAAACAACTATGATCAAATCCATTCTCTCTTCTATTCCTATTTATCAGATGACGTGTCTAAGTATGCCGACAGGAATAGAAAAGGAAATAAATAAAAAAAATTAAATTTTTTTTTGGCAAGGATCTAATGATAAAAAGCGATTAGCTCTAATTGTGTGGGATAAGATATGTAAATCACTGTAGGAAGGGGGTTTAAATGTAAAGAATATTAAACAACTAAACATGGCTTTAGGAGATAAATTAGTATGGAAAATGTACAGAGATCCAGAGGCTAAGTGGGCTAAAATTCTTAGATTCAAATACTTAGATGGAAGGGA
Organism: Thuja plicata; assembly: GCA_018584345.1. Taxonomy (NCBI): domain Eukaryota; kingdom Viridiplantae; phylum Streptophyta; class Pinopsida; order Cupressales; family Cupressaceae; genus Thuja; species Thuja plicata. Next base: position 1,955,892 of record MU224948.1, read on the forward strand.
TCCTTTAAGTATCTTCTGGCATCACTCTCCTCCCAAAAGATCAAGGATTTGGAATTTTAGACTAGAATGTCAGAATGTTATTACAAATAATATTACTTGGGATATTGGTAATGGCAGTAAGGCATTATTCTGGGAGGACTCTTGGAACACAGGTCCACCTCTTAGTTCTATTCTTAATAATGACCCAGAAATTGAGATGATTAAACATAAAAGAGGGGTATATGTGAAGGATTATATAGAGACAGATGAAAATAACCTAGCTTTGGGCTGGAAGTGGAAATTATTTAATGACCTTGGAACATCTGAAGATTTTAGAAATAGAGTTGAGCAGACTATTAAGAATAGGAAATTAAACCCATCAATGGACCCAGATAGAATAATATGGGCCAAATCAAAAAATGGGGAATATAGCACTAATTCTGGTTATAAATCTTTGGTTAAAGAAGAACAAACTCATACAACACTACCTATAGAATTATTTTAGAGCAAACATTGTTTTCCCAAGGTTGGAATGTTTACACAGGCTACAGCTAAGCACAAGATTTTGACAATACAATGGTTTGAGAAAATAGGGTATTGTGGACCATCGAGATGTACTTTTTGTGAGAGAGAGTGTGAGACTATAGATCATCTTTTTACAAACTGTGATTATTAATACAAATGTTGGACATGGTTGGCCAATAAGCTAGGATGGAAAACTACATTCCCCAACAATTTGGTGGATTTCCTTACATCATGGCCAAGAAGAATGGACTCTGGATTGTATGGAAAGATACGGAATATAACACCTTCCATAATAATATGGGAATTATGGAAGGAGAGGAATAGAAGGATATTTAAAGATAAAAAAAAATAGACATAGACCAATTGCTAAATAAAATTGAAGCGAGTATTGTAGAGGTAGTGAACAATCGCAATATGATAGGAAGGAGAGAAGTGGTTTTTTCCAACTACGATGAAAAAGTCTGAAAATTAGGGTATGGATTAAATATTTCCCCCTTCATAGGCCAAAATAAGGTGGATAAGGATTAAGGCATAATTATATATGAAGACCCCCTATGGATGGTTGGGTAAAATTAAACTTTGATGGGGCCTCTAAAGGAAACCCAAGTAAAGCAGGAGCGGGATGCTGCATTCATGATGAGTTCGGGAAATTGATTGCCTCCAAATCAATTTTTTGGGGTTTGGAAACCAATGATGAGACTGAAGGTAGTGCCCTGATAGAAGAGCTATTGATGTGCAAAAAATTGAATCTAGAATGAATAGAGATAGAATGGGATTCATCACTGATTATAAATGCCATCAGGACAGGAAGTACACAAAATTGGAAACTTAATGGGTTAATTAAGAGAGGTTTAAACATATTAACATTAATCAAACAATATACTATTAATCATACTTATAGAGAGGGTAACCTAACATCTGATCATCTAGCTAATACAGGGGCGGAGGGTAGGAATGAAGAAATAATTGTAGGCACAAACCAAGAAGTATAGGCATAAAATATGAAAGAAACAAGGAATGGAGGAATATGGATCATGCAAAAGGAAATCCTTGTTTGACAAAGATAATAGAATCATTGATAAAAACAAAAAAGATAATTATTAAGGAAAAGAATAATTAAGGGTAGGTTTTGTCTTATAGTGAGGATTATGAGTAAACATCATAAGTTATAGAATATATAAATAAGAATGATGGATAGGAATCGACGGGGATATTGAAGACCAATCGTTTCATTTATATTTGAGAAATAATGAGGGATAATCTTAAGTAGGGTTATATCAGGAAACTAGGTATCAATATGAGATAAGGCCAGCGAGGAAGAAGCATAAATGGCTACACCAATAAAACTGAGGTGTACTAAATCTCAGTTGGCCTTCGATGGAAAGATTACTCTTAAAAGGACTAAAAAGATGATGCTTGTTACTTATGATATAACTGTTAGGGGTGTTTATATTATTCTGGGGAGTGAATACATTGAAAATGATAATAGTCACAGGGTTAACTCAGACATACCAGCAATATTTATCGCTTCAGCTTTACATGCAAATCCTTATATTTGGGATATTGGGAGGTTGTGTAGGAAATTTTTAAAAGGAAATATCTTGTTGACCTTGGTAAGGTAATTGCAAGTATTAGAGATGATTTAACAATTCCTAAACCAAGAGATTATCAGCATTACAGAGGAACTGAGAGCAACACTCCATCATTTCCCATTATGATGGTTGAGGACAGAAATAGGTATACTGTAGAGTTTCCGGCCATAAGAAGGAATCTAGGTTTTTTGTTTACCTTTATGCATATAAGACTCATCAGAGAACTAGGTTGGTTTGATAAATTTGTGATAGAGGATGAAGTGGGATTGTGTATTCATTGTGATCATCATACTTGAATTTTTCCCCAATTTGGTAGAGTGTATTGCCTCATGCAAAACTATGTTTCCCTCATAAATTGATCTTTCTGGAGCAAATCCAGTTTGTTCTGCTGATATTAGTGAGGGCAGCACTGCTTTCAAATGGTTTTCCATTACCTTAGCTATTACCTTATAGACCGTGTTACACAAAGCAATCGGTCGAAAGTCAGCAAGTGTTTCTTTTTTCCCTTTCTTAGGGACCAGAGTTAGAAAGGTATTATTAAAATCCTTGAATATGAAACCACCTCTTGTTGATTCCTCAACCACATCACATAATTCTTTCCCAACAATGTTCCATGCTTTTTGGAAGAACATAGCTGGAAATCCATTGGGTCCTGGGGTTTTATCACTACCCAAGATGAAAAGATCCTTCTTCACTTATGCTTCACTAATAGTCTTCATAAGCATGATGTTATGCTCATTAGTGACAAGATGGAGGTTGTCATCCACCTCCTCCATTCCTATAGTCTTAGCAAAGATTGCTGAGAAATAGTCTATTGCCACTTTATTTATCAACTCCCCTTCAACAATATTACCTTGTCCATCCTTTATCATGAATATCTTATTTAATGATCTTCTGCCCTTAACTGAATTATGAAAGAATTTTGTATTTCTATCCCCTTCTTTCAGCCATAGTTCCCTTGATTTTTGCCTCCAAAAAATTTCTTCTCTATTTAACACTTCATTGTACTTTTTCTTCAATTCTACTTCTTGATTGTAGAGGTTACTTTCCATCCCTCCTTGAGTTTTAATTTCATTCAAAATTGATATTTCATTTTCCAAATTGAACTTTTCTTTGAAAATATTTTTAAAAACTTCCCTATGCCAGATTTTAAGATTCTCCTTTAGGTATTTATCCACCATTCATTAATCAATGTCATAAAACCTCCCTCTCAAAACCACATTTTTTCAAATTTGAATGGTGCCCTTTTTGGAGTTGCATCTTCCAGTAACCTTAAGCATATTGGGAAGTGGTCATGTCTAGTTATTGGTAATATTTCTGCTTGACCCAACCACTTAGTTTTTTCCCAGTTGCCCCCTGCAGAAATTTATCTAACTTTTCAACAATATTCATGAATCCCACTCTTCTATTTGTCCATGTATAAGTACCATTTTGGAAGCCTACATCTTGCAGTTCATTAATGCCCACAAAATCTACAAATTCATTTTGGCTCTAACTGATCCATCCTTTCCCACCCAATTTTTCTGTTGGAGAAAGAATTGCATTGAAATCCCCTCCCAACACAAATATATTATCCTTCACCTTATTTATAACCCCTGTTAGGTTTGTCCATAATTGTAGTTTCTTTTCCTGATTGCATGGACCATAAATATTGAAAGCAAAAAAATATGTATTCATTTGGAAAGATAAAACCTTTACTAATTGCCAATGTTTTCCCTCCTCAACTAAATTGATACTTGCACTCGTTTCTTTCCATAGGATTCCCAATCCACCGGAAGCACCATCGGCTTCACTAAAGAATCCACTCCATCTTCCAAATTTTCTTTTAAACTGTAAAATACCATCACCACTAAGCTTTGTTTCCTGAAAAAAACCTAAATCTGGTTGGGCTTGATCAAGACATCTTTTATCAAGCACCTTTTGTCAAGGGCATTGCAGCCCTTGACATTCCATGATAGGAGCCTCATGGCTTTTAGGAAGAGGTATATCCTCTTCCCCACCTTAGCCATTTTGACTGATCAGAAGCATTTCCATCCATGGCAAGCCTAGACTTAGTTGGTTTACACCCTCGCTGTTGTTTTTCCTTTACATCTAGTTTTTTTAATATTTGATTCAGTTTGACTAATAGTTCCTTGCTCTAGTATGGAAATTTGATAATTAAGGCCCAAATTATCCTCCCTAACTTCTTCCTCCTGAGTTCCATATTTTGAATCTGTGTTCCAGCTGTTCTCTTCATTGTTATCCATGTCTTCCATTTTTGTTCCAGATTTTTGATCGGTGTAATTTGAATATCCTTGCAAAATCCTGAGGCATAATCATCCATCTCTATATTAAAGTGTCCTCTTTGTGCTGAAGAACAATTCCCTTCTAATGGGGAGTCTGGTTTAAAGCTTCTATTTTTGGAAGCAAGCTTATTAGTTTTGGGGGTGTTTAGCACTTCCTCCCATGTGTCAGGCACAATCAAATCCACTACACCCTCCCCCCCCACCTTCTGGGCTTCCTCTAAAGAAGGGAATTCTACTGGTGAGAAAGGGGTCTCCTTTACTATTTGAGTGGATTTTAGACTTTCTATATGTCTAATAGGGATGCAAACTGTATTATTATCCTACATCCCGGATTCCCGAGAAGGTTCCAGGCTGATTACCATTTGTTGTTTGTTCTCCACATATAGACCCTGTCTTGTAATCATTTCCTCCTCAAAACCTATAGACCATTTAGGGAGTCTAGTTCTATGCTTTTCTATCTCTTTTATCCATTCTATGGATTTATTGACTTCCAATCCTTTGTATTTTTCAGTTTCCTTCAATGTCTTTGGATGAATATCCACATTCTCCACCTCAATTTTTAATCTCCATTCACCATGTTCTGACCCAAGAACCACATAGTCGGGGATCTGATAGCATTTCTAAATATTGAAAAGCACTTTGGATTATATATAGAAGTCATTACAATCAACTGCATCCTCAGCTTGGATAAAGATCACTAAGTTGTTCCCAATTTCTTTGAATGTTTCCTCATCCTTATATTCCCATGGAAGGTTCTGAAGTTTCAGCCACACCGCTATATTTTCTACTTCTTCCTTATCTGGATTGGAATTTAGGTTTCCAATCCCTAATATAGATACCTTTCCCATCCAAAATATAAGGCTCACTATTTAGGATCCATTCTTTATCCTTTTTTCAGGGACTAATGACCAAGAGGAATTCATTAGTTAGGGTTTTGATTTCAAATTGATGACCCCAATTTCTCTCTATCCATTTTTGAATTTTCTCTATGGATGGCCATGGTCCAATCCATTTCATAAAGAATGCTTTGTCTTGCATTTTGTTAACTGATTCATTCCATTGTGCATTTTTAATTAATAAAGAAGTAGCTCTTATAGGGGTTAAATCATCTACCTTTTCGCCTGTGATTGGTATGTTCATTGCAGGTTTGATGGTTGTGCCTTCCTTGCTAGATTCTTTTGGGTGTCAAAATTTGCCTTCAATTTGTTTAAAGTTGAAATTTATTGGTCGCATGAAGGATCCACCAAGTTTCCAAATAAAGGGTGCTCTATTCTCCCTACCCCTTCCATTCCATCGCCCTGCACTATTCTACATTGTTTGTTGCCATGGGGGAATCCATCCCACTTGATTATTAAGCCAATCTCTGCCATCCATTCTCATTTTTTGGTTACTACTTAGTTCCCATTTGCTTTGGTTCGACCTTTCATTCTTATAATCACTCTTTAGGTTATGTCCCGCCCATCTTCTCACAGTTTTTAACCATTGACTCTGTCCTCTGCCTCTAAACCCATTGATTCCATATCCTCTATCAGCTAAGTTGTTTCCACTCTGTTGTTTACTGCCAAACCCATATTCTCCCGAGCCCTTTCCTTCACAGCCCCAATCTCCCGAGCTCTTTCCTTCAAGGCTTCTTCTGCTCGATCCGTTGCATCCAGACCCAAAACCACTTATGCCTCTGCCGACATTGCCATATCCAGCAGATCCATTTCCTCCATTACCATGGCCTCCCTAGCCATAACCTCCATAGTCGTTGGCTCCATAGCCATTGTCACCATAGTCGTTACCTCCAGAGCCGTCGCCCATCTTTTCTACATGTTTTAAAACATATTATTAATATGTACTTATCAATTTGCATATTATTAATATGCTAACAATATTGTAGAATTTACAAACAATTATAACTTCAGTAAGATTCATATGTGCCTAGTGAGTGATGGTAGAGTAGGATAAAAGTCATGATTTACTACTTTCATTATGCCCTAACTCAATACAGGAACGACATAGCTACTTCAAGCCTAATGGTGTATTCAAGCAGAGTTACAATTTTATGGTTGGGTTTTTGCAGGTAGTAAATCAAGGGCTAACCCCATATGGATCTCTGAGGAAGGCCAATTAGGTGAATCGTTTAACAAAAATCAATACGGTAAATGATCTAAATGATCTAAATGCCCAAATTTATTTCTTTGATAGAAATAGGTATGCATTACTGGCAAAGCCATACCAATATAGGTATCTTAGGAACCCTAATACCAGAGCCATTCAGCTAAATAATCAAACCCTAGGACACGCCTCTCCTAGAGCTTTCTCTAGGGCACTACCACGAACAATTACCCATAATGATCAAATATCCAAAAATGATTAGCATCCTTCTTATAAAAAAAATGCCCAGAGATTTATGCATTCTAGGAATAGGATTACTGGCTTAATCAAAAACCTGCAAAAAGATACCGTCGAGTTGCCCACATTTAATCGGTTCAATCATCTTCGAATAGAGAATAACATAGATAAAACCAGAACCGTGCCCTACACTCCTCCACATAGACTTAACCGAGCAGACACATTATTATCTAAAAAACATGATAGAAGGATGTTATCCCCACATCATAATTCTGGAAAAATTTATAATGATGGGTTATTCTCTTTGCCGCATCGTAGATTCACAAAACCAATTAACCCTAATACTTATGCAGAAGACCTAATTATCAAAGGTAATATTACTTTCACAAATGGCTTGATGAATCATTGTGCAACTTTAGGGATTTATGGGAAATGGTATGGCCATGGGTTGGACGATAATGACATTAGATTATGGTTTAATGAAACCCTTGGGGAACAGGTAAGTATGACTTCTATAGCTAATAACTATTTTTTTCTGGAATGCAGAGATGATTCAGTTAAAAATAGATTATTGTCTGATGATCACATGTATTATTTAGGGCATGCAGTTAAATTTATAAAATGGAAGCCTAATTTTAAATCTAGTATGTTCGATTGCATCTTTGTACCTAGATGGATAAAAATCCCAAACATGCATGTGGAACTTATACATAGTGAAATTATAACACATATTGGTGGAAACATAGGAAGAATGATAGGTTTAGAAATGAACCTTCTTAACTCATCAGACATCAAAATGATGATACAAACAAAGGATAGGAATGAATACCTATGCCATATCAAATTTGAGGCTAACCTTATAACTTATCAGTTCAAACCAGAATAGTTTTATGGGAATATTTATCATAAAATATGGCTTAATCCTCACCGTGATATTAAAAGCAATATAATAGAATATACTACGAACCTCAAGGATTTTTTTAAACATGAAGATGATGTTGTTCCATCTTCAAATTCTATCCTTATTGAAGAAGGAGAAATATGTGTGTATCCCATATTTCCACAATCTATGGATATCACTCATGGAGTGACTTTTTTGGAATATGGTGGTTTCGATATTACTAATGTATCAAATTGGAACAAGAAAACTAAGGATCATGTGATTCAAAATGAGTGTAGATTTGATATCCCATAGAATATGAAAGTAAATCATGAAGTAAATCTGGTAGAAAAACAAATCGAGCATAAAAAAAGTCAACAATGGTATTTTGACAGAACCCTATGAAAATACAGGAATATTGATAGATAAAGATTGTATCAGTAGAAAAAAGTGGAACTTTGAAAAATACTATTAAAAACACAATAATTAAAACTAAAAAATCTTAGGTTAGGAAACAAGTTATGTCAGATTTAGTAGTATGACACCTTATAAGGATCAGATATCTACTGATGACGATCTGGTGGATATATATGATGAGGAAACCAGTGATGTAGAGGAAAACAATAGACTAAAAACTAAATGGATTAAAAAATAATGGAATTAGACAAAAATATAACAATAACGGATATTCTTCAATATCAAAGTGATATGATAGAGATACCAGAAACCAAGAATGATATAGGCAGAGATGCTCTTATCATTAGTGACAATTATGGAATGGAACATGACTGTAACCAAATAAGGTCCCTTAATCCTAAGCCATTACAAATTATCCCTAAATAGATAGCGGATGATGCTGGAAAAAGAAATAAGGAACAACAGGGAACTCTTACATTTAATATAGACAATATGCTTAATGAAGATCTAGATGAGAGTGAAATAGGAGAAATTAATGATTTCTTAGGAATAAACCATGATTCTGAGGATATGATCATTCTTAGAGTTATAGAGTCAATGAGTGAAGGAAACTTGAACATGGGTTCTAATCTGGCTTATGAAGCTGAGAGCAGTAAGGACAGAAGATTAGGCATAACTATCGCCTCTGTCGGGAAGGAGAATCTGGATTATCAAAAATAGTCACTTAAAAGGGGTAGGAAATCCCTAAGAGAATTAAGACAAAAGGATGGTTTAGCTTTAGGAAAGGTCAAAATCACATCTATTCTGAATGCAAGGAAGGGGAAGAACCTTCCCAAGGTACCATGAAAATAATTTCATGGAATGTTAGGGGTTTAAATGCCCCTAACAAACAACACCTTCTTAAGAGAAGTTTAACTTCTCTAGAGGCACATCTTTTTTTAATACAAGAAACTAAATTAGGAGAGGAGGGGTATACTAATTTAAGTCAAAAATTAGGAATATGGGAGGTTAAAGGTGTAGATTCGAAAGGAGCATCTAGAGGACTTTTCGTTATATGGAATCCAAGGTTTATTTCTCCAACCTTCTTAGCCTCAAATTCTCATTGGACGACAGATAAGATAAATAATTTTAATAGTAGTTTAGAATTTATTATTATTAATATATATGGTCCAAAATTCCTTCATGAAAAAAGAATAGTATGGAAGGAAATTGATAATTTCATTCAAAATTATCCTAATATGAATATTTTTTTAGGAGGGGATTTTAACTCTATCTTAGATATAAGAGAAAAATCGGGTGGATCTAAGAGTATTAATCCAACAATGATAGAATTTAAAGAGTGGATACAAATGATCAATGGGATGGATATCCCCTTAGATAATGGGTCATATACTTGGTCAAATAGGAGAATTAGAACTGAAATGATCATCGAGAAATTAGACAGGTTCTTTTATATTGGTGATCTAACGAAATTAAATGTAAACCTTAAAGCTAGTATTGTTTCACACTCATGATCAAATCACTTCCCAATTAAATTAAACCTAGAAGAGGATTTAGCACCCAAAAAAAATCCATTTAAATTTGAAAAAATGTGGCTTAAAGATGAAGAGTGTATGCTTAAGATAAAAGAATGCTGGAAGCAAAAAAAGTTACAAGGGATAAAAAAACCTTTATTTTAAATGCAAAACTCAAACATTTAAAATAGGGTGATCCCACAATAGTGTGTCCCACTTTTTGGCCAGCTTTGACACAGAGATCAACATTATGAGAAAAAACTTCATTTTCGAACACCTATTACCGGAAAACTATAAGGAATTTGAAGATAATGTAAACTAAGCTATTTTAGAATTTTCTTTCTAGTTTCTAAATATATTTAAAAAAAAAAAATTCATTAAAATTCATTTTTCTTTCTCCTTCAAAAAGTGGTTCTTGTAAAAAAATAATGATTTTAAGAAGTGACTATCACTTTGATCAACATAAATTTTTTTTAAAATATGATAACGATGTAAATATTTCAAAATTATATTTGTAACTTCAATATCCAGAGGATGTAATCGGTTTCCTTCATTTTGGGTCAATATTTCATATTTTATTGATTTCTAAAGTGACAGTAACTGTAATTTAGACATAAGGTCACTTTGATCACCATAACTTGAAATGTATATATCGAAATTCAATTTTTCTTTTTTTATAGAAAGGTAACACAAATACCCTTTTTCTACATATTTTTCATATTTTTTTTTTTGTAATTTAGTATTTTTTCCGAAGCCTTGAAGAGACAGGTTGTTGAATCGCCAAACAACCTATGTTTAGTTAAAGTAATATTTGAAAGTTATAACAAACTCAATATGTATGAAAATTATATTCATTAGAAAGCTTGTTCTGAATCGCATCATTTGGTATCATCTGTTTGAGGAAAACATTTGGTTTGGTCCCTGTTGCAGGCCTTCAATGACCAAATTTTATGAATTTTTTTTTTCTTTAAAGAATTTTTCATTTTTGGGGTCTTCGAGCGAAGACCCCTTTCGCGCGAAGGGGTCTAAGACACTTCGCGCGAAGCCCCTTAAGTGAAAATTC
>MU224948.1:1975283-1986965 GCA_018584345.1 Thuja plicata
AAGTTATGATTTTCTAACATACTACAATAATTTTCTAACAAATTCTAAAATCCAATTATCATTTTCTAACATTTCTATAAACCAAATATTATTTAAAACAAATAATTAACTAAAATGAATATAAAACGTATAATTTACAATAAAAAATGAGAAAAATGCGTGTACCTAATGCTAATAACAATCACAAAGAGGTCAAAAAAGGTCGGGAAGTGCTGACGTCGTAGTGGTCATCACTAGTTCGCTCCAAGCACTGGGTCCACAAAATCTCGCAAAGTGAATAGTGAAAATGACATGACTTGTCGAAAATTTATAAAAATTCTGACCAAAAATGGCTTTGCGCGAAGGGGGTGTTCGCGTGAAGCACCCTACGTGTGCCACTTCGCGCGAAGTGATGGCTTCGCGCGAAGTGGCCTACGTGGGGTACTTCGGGCGAAGCCTCTTAACCACTTCGCGCGAAGCCATCAATTTTTTTTTTTGTTTGCAAATCCGAAATCCTTCGTCCCAAAAAGTGGGACTCACTATTGTGAGATCACCCTTATCTTTGTATTCACACCGATGATGTTTGGTAAGAATTAACCGATGAGATTGAATTCACAAAATTATAAAAATTAATACCATAGTGCATCTTTAATCATGCTAGTTTGGTATTTCATCAATGTATAATGGAACTGATGCAAAATATAATTTGGTATAATGCAGTTCCATACTTACTTGTTATGCTTAGGTGGGGGTGGTGATGTCACTAGATCCATTGGATAAGGTGTCACCATTTGCATTGCTCAGTCCAGCTTCATTAGTGTTTGTAGCTTTCCTCCACATTTTGTTTCTCATCTTCCTGATGTCTTTAATGGTGTTTCCATTGGCAAAGGTTCTTGTCTATATCATTTGGTCTCTGCAGTATTTCTTTAGATGACCAATCTTATGATAGTGTAGACATGTCATTTTGGGGTTAGTCTAGCGCCTAGACTTTCTCATCCACTGTCTCATACAGTTTGCAGCTATGTGACCAAATCTTCCACATGTTGTACAGTTTTCCCAAGTGTTTTAATCCCAAACATATGAGTTACCGACTCTTTTCGGTTAATAGGAAGTTTCATTTTCTTTAGGCTTCCATGCTTTCCTTTTCTTTTTCTAGTATTCAAGAGATGTGTGCCCATGCATTTTGCAATTAGGATAGTATTTGTCCATGTAGGTTTCCTTCTTTGGTTGTTTAACCTCAGATTTACATTCATATGCTTTATGTCCTTTCTTGTTACAATTATAACAAATTCCTATGAGTGAAGGTGTGGAGTTAGGAATACCTTTCATTTTTCTCCTGCAAAAATTTGATGTGTGGCCAAGCCTTCCATAGTGATTGCATGACTGCCTTCTTGGTCTTGGATTTTCATAGACATTCTTTGGATAAGCTCGGTTTGGTGATTCTTCATTTTTGGTATACCCTAGTCAGGTATTGTTGTTGACCCTTCTTTTTCCATCCAGAAAATCATCCATCCTTTTGGTTCTTTCTTCAGCTCTCTTGATCATGTCATTATGTTGTTGCTGAATTCTTACTTCATGTTTCAGATTTTCATTTTCTTCTATGAGCTCACCGATTGCTTCTATTATTTCAATGAGTTCTTTATTCATTATGTTTGCCTCTTGACTCATAAGAATAATCTGATTTGTGATCTCATGATGATGTTCTATAAGTCTTTGTATTTATGACTCTTTCTCTTGTAGCTTTTCAGTAATCTTCCTCCTATCATCAATATCTAGTGTTCTTTCTTGTTCTTCTTGTCTAGCATTGTTCATGACATCAATCATTCTTACCATCTGTGTCTCTTGACCAATTTGGAGAGATTTTACTTGTCCAACCAGATGTTGATTAATTTCATTCAGACTTGTGATGCTTTCTTCTGATGTATTTGATGCTTTGCTTGTTGTAGATCCTGAAGACTCAAATAGATCAGGTATCTCTTCCTTGTGGTAGTCTGTTTCATTACAGCGAGATGCCATAATATTTCTTTCATCTAGCAGTTGTCTCATCTTTATTCTTTCTTCTTTATACTGTTCATAGAAGATCTGAATTTATAGCTTACGATTCTCAATACTCTTTTCAAGCTTGTACTTCTCCATTGTATGATCTTTTCTCTTAAGTCTTTAAACTTTTCCAATAAAGAGATCTAGCTCTGATACCAATTGTTGAAAATAATGGGAAGTATGTACTGAGAGGGGAGGGGTGAATCAGTACCTCTAATTTTTTTTTATCTCTTTTAACCTTAATCCTTTTTGTAATCAATTGTATTACCAACCATATATTCTATCCTATCTTTGTGTAAGTTATATCAATTCATAAAGTGAATAAGCATGTAAACATTCATAGAGGAATTCATGAAATGTAATGGAACATAACACAAGATATGGTAATGCAGAAAACCCCTGTTAGAAAGTAAAAACTACGGTGGGGATGGCACCCACAAAAACTTCACTATTTGCAGATTGGAAGGGGTTGGTTAAGGCTTGCAATTTGATCACTTCTGATGATCTACCTTGTTAGGAGTATTATGTGGAGACTGGTTAAGGTCTACTCTGTTAAGAGCTTTAGTAACATTATTTAGTGTGCACTTGGTTAAGAGATTTATAAAGGATTGTTAAATACACCTTTCTTGAAAGGATTACTTCTATTTGCTACACTTGTTAGAATGTAGACAAAAATACTCATTGACCTGAGTGTATGCAATCTTCAATTTTTGATTATAGATCGAATAAAATCACATGTACAAAGTATCGCCTAATGTGATTGATTAATACCTTTGTTGCTCGGTAGCCTTGCTTCTTGGTTCTTGATAACCAAATTCATCTTTTGTTGTTCTGCTTCTTGAAACTCTAAGTGTGATCCATAAATGTGCTCCTTGGCTACTATCATCCTCACATCCATTTTCAAATGAATGACTACATATCTATTTATACAATAGATGACTTAATTCAATTTCACGTATTACAAAGATAACTCTATGATTGAAGGTTTACAACTTGACCTTGATATCCTAGTTTGCATGTTTTTAATCAGTTAGACTGATTAAAACAATTACAATTATCTTTATTGTCCCTCAAGAAATGGTTTTAAATCAAATCAAAACTCTAAATATAAAATATAATTGTTTTATCTGACGTGGAAGTCAGATCTACTTTTCTCGGGATATAACTGACTTTCAGTGTCTGATGCTTGGGTTGCTTTGAAAGTCTTTCGGTGTTCCTTTTGTGAACTGTCCGTCAAGTTCCCTTGCTCTGTCGGGTTCCTCTCTTGTCTGCTCTTTCGGTTTACAGTGTAATTTTCTCGTCGGGTTTCTTTGTAGCATTTTCAGTTTGCACTGCAAAAGTGTGTCGTCGGGTTTCTCTATACTTAGCACTTTCGGTCTAAACTAAAACCTATCTTTCAATGTAGTGTTACTGATGGTTCAAAGAACTATTTTTAATGCGGTGGCTAGTAATGAAATGGAAACCAATGAAGTGACTATTTTTTAAGGTTAAAATTAAAAAAATAACACTCTTTTTTTCAATAAAATCATGAAATTAGATTTAAATATAAGAATTTATATACTATGAAAGGGTAGAAGTAGACCAAATTTTCATCTAACTAAATTTTATAGGCAATTTTATGACATAATTTTTTTTTTCAAGTACACTATCAAAAAATTCAATGAATTTCATGCAGTCTACTTCTAAAGGGTTAAATATGTACACATAGGAGAATAAAAGCTATAACATCTTGGAGGCTCTAAGACTTTAAAAAAGGACCTTTAATTTTATTAGGAAAATTAGAACCTTGTGTTGTGCGAGTAACCATATGATGAAAGTAGGCACAGATGATGGTTGTGGAGGAGTTGATTGGAGATTCAAGATGAACTATGGCATGGTGATCAATGTATAAGACCTAGGGTTGGGAATGGTTTGAGGATACATGACCTATCATAGGAGGAGATGTTGTGTATTCGATGATTTTAATATACCCTTAATTATATTTATGACACAAGGTTTGATGAGAGGTATATTAGAGAACCAATTTAGATATATTGTCATTTGTATTAGTTTAATGATTACAAAAAATTATCAACTTACCAACCCTCTTATGCTTCTCACAACCATATAATATTTCTTTACCATTTGTATGTAACATGATCATTATAACTTGCAGAGGGTATGTAAATAGGTTATAGCTTAACAACATGGGAGTTTTTAAAGTTACTTTGTTAAAAAGGGCATAAGTGTCTTGGAGCATCTCACTTGCATGCAAAGTTGGATACATTAGCTTTAAAAATAATAAATGCACAATATAATAAACTAAAGTTTAAAAAAATTCACCCTGAAGAATAGGCTTAAAAATTATAGGTTACAAAATGCAAGGGGATACATCCCTTACCTCAAAGGGGTGTGAGTCTAATACTCTTTAAATTAAATCTATAATGAGTTGAGACTAAAATAAAAGACTTGTTGCTCTTGTTAATGATTTACCCTAACATTTTGTGATCCTAAATGATTTAGGAAATATTTTTTAAATATATGTCCAAAATACAAAATTCAGAACTTTTAGGTGACATGCCAATATGATAATAGTCATATTCTACGAAAGTTGCATAGGGAAGTAGGCAATTCAGAATTCAAAAATTGGGATGACTAGACCAAGAATATAATTCTATCCAACAATAAGACTTATAGATACAAGTTAATTGAAAAGACAAACTCTAAGAAAATAGACCACTCTAATTTTAAAATAATAAAATAAAATATATATTAATAATTAGTTCAACATTAAATAATTTAATAAATCAAATAATCCAACTAAATCTAAAACAATTCATTCATAACAACCACATAAAATAACCCTAAAATAATACACTTTTATTCTTTATTATATATAATAGTTTATACTCCATTTCAAACTAAGCACTAGGAAGTCAAACTAGATGGTGAGCTATTAGACTTTTTCCATTATAAGTAATATATTATTTTAAATGGATAGCTGATTAAATACAATAAAGGAGAAGTCAACTTATATAGGTAGAATCCACGTAGGTTAACCATGCAAAGCAACAATCCACGTAGATTAACCCATGCAAATCAACATATTTCCAAAAGCAGTGGAACACACTCTTCCAATGGAAATCTGATTAACTTAACAAGGATATTATAAATATATATATATTGACTGATCTTATCC
The DNA here is from genome assembly GCA_018584345.1 of Thuja plicata. Taxonomy (NCBI): domain Eukaryota; kingdom Viridiplantae; phylum Streptophyta; class Pinopsida; order Cupressales; family Cupressaceae; genus Thuja; species Thuja plicata. The sequence goes on from MU224948.1 coordinate 1,980,481, forward strand.
ATAAAGCAAAAGAAATTTGTGAAAAGTAACAGCTGGTTATATAGCATCATGACAAGTGTTGAGAATGTTTATTTTTCGAAGTCTCAGTAACTATTAGTTTGGCAAGAAATGGGAAAAACTGCATTCTTTTCCAACAAGACTGTCTCTGTTTTTCTTAGTAATATGGATGGCAACCAACAACCCTCTATAATTAGTATATACCACCATTTTATCTCTAATATGGTTCATGTTTTTGATAGGTTATCTGTAACACCAACCACTATTTCAAAAGTCTAAATATATTTCTTATATTTTCCAACTGCTCCTCTATATTGAAACCATCCAAATACATTTCCTTGTATTGTCTACTTCAATTCTATAACATGGCAGAGGTTTGTTCTGAACATTATGTGCATATATCTTAATTGGGTTTTGTTTCATAGATGAATTCATCAAATACATTTACTTGTATTGTCTCATTCAATTTTCTATCATGGCAGAGGTTTGCCCTGAATATTTTGTGCATATCTTGATTGAGTTGTGTTTCATTGATCTTGGATTTAATTGTATTTCATTGATCTTGGATTTAATTGTGTTTCATTGAATTATCTTGGATTTGATTGTTTTTCATTGAATTGTGTTTCATTAGGAGATGAGAACTATTGTGATGAAGGTTAATATTGATTGCCAAGGATGTCGGGAGAGAATGCAGAGAGCCCTTCTCAAAATAGATGGTAAATTTTGCATTCAAATGAAAAAAACTGATGAGAATGTGAAGTCTAATGATCATTCATTTCTTCTCCTATTTTGAAGAGTTAAATATGATTTATGGTGATGTTTTTATTGGAGTTTGCAGTATGATTTATGGTGATGTTTTTATTGGAGTTTGCAGTATGATTTATGGTGATGTTTTTATTGGATTTTGCAGGCATGAATGGGTTTAAAATAGAACCAAATAAAGTGACTGCAAATGTGAAAGGAAACACAGATTCAGATAAGATCATAAGGAGACTGTCACGCAAGACTGGGAAGAAAGTGCAAAAATTGAAGGAAGAGAAAAAATCTGAGGAAAAACCTGCTAATAAAGAACTATACCCACATGATCATGCCAACTATTTCACCTTGCTTAGTGATGAGGATGTGAACTGCAGTATTATGTGACTGACATACATCTAATTTGATTCTTTTAAACATCAAATTTATTACTTATTCTTTTTCTATGCATCAAATTAATTTTTTTCACAAGTGGGCTTTTAGAACTTATGTATATAGTTATAATATTCCTGTAAATCATGGATATAACCATGATTTGTATACTGAAGTTCCTCTGATACTACTTCTGCATATATGTAGGAGACAAAGGTGAAAAAGTATGTACTTATTGCTCTACATACATGGTTGGTTTTTAGTCTCACTCCTCAATCACTTCGATTTTTTTTCAATGTGGTTCAGTGTGGGGAAGGCCAATAGAATGAAAAACAATACTATACTGTAGCGTTACTTGAGTTTCAAGTAATAAGAAGCAAAATAGCTCTTTTGAAATTGATGTCTTTGGTTGTTGAGAATTGAATATTTTATCAACCACCTTGTGATAGTAGTTTAGCTACATGGTATCATAATCAAAAGGTAATAAATTTGTTCCCATTTCAGCATTTATTGAAGTCGCTAGCTAGATTTATAACCTTCTTGTATTGATGTGTTTAGCTAGATTTATAACCTTCTTGTATTGATGTGTTAAATGCAAATAAATTGCAATTAGATAGAGGACCTTACTTGGGTAATATGATTTTTTTATTAATACAAAAGATTGAAACCAACCAGTTTAGTGGCTCAGCACGAATTTAATAGATCAAGAGAGTTTGAATCTTGATGGATCGATTCAAGACTTGCAAACTTAATAGTCCGTGTTTGAACATTTACGGATTTGTTATGGTTACAATGGAACAAGTGTTTTGAGAAGAGAATTAGGCAGTGAAATACATTTCTTTTTCATCTTGGGTATTATCATTTTTTAATTTCATTTTCATTTTGGGTATTATCATTTTTTAATTTCTTTTTCATCTATCATTTTTTAATTGATGTAGACGATCTCAACCAACGAGTTCAAGAAAGGTATAAGATTGTGAACTTAATAGCATAGAAGAGTTTGAATCTTGATAGATTTGTCATTGATGCTCTGGAACAAGTGTTTTGAGAAGAGAATTAGACAGTGAAATGCAAGATTGCAAACTTAATAGCTCAAAAGAGTTTAAATCTCGAAGGATTTGTCATTGATGCGGTGGAACAAGTGTTTTGAGAAGAGAATTAGACAATGAAATGCAAGATTGCGAACTTAATAGTACAAATGAGTTTGAACCTTGATGGATTTGTCATTGATGCGATGGAACGCGTGTTTTGAGAAGAGAATTAGAGAGTGAAATGTAAGATTGCGAGCTTAATAGTCCAAAGGAGTTTGAATCTTGATGGATTTGTCATTGATGCGATGGAACAAGCGTTTTGAAAAGAAAATTAGAGAGTGAAACACAAGATTGCGAACTTAATAGCCCAGAAGAATTTGAATCTTGATGTATTTTCCATTGATGCGATGGAATAAGTGTTTTGAGAAGAGAATTACATAGTGAAATGCATATCAAATCGATGCCATCTAAGAAATTTTGATCATATTTAAGAATTAGGTAACTATTGTGAATGTGATCAAAACAAATCTATGCAATCCATAACAGATTTCTGGAGAGAAATCGCAATGGGCTATAAGAGGCATGGGTACTGAAGGTTATTACAAGGTGTGTATCGACATAATATGATATCTTGCTCAAGAACTAATCTGACAAACTAAAAAACATTCCTAGTTTTCACTGGAAAAGAATAATTTGTCATACATTCCAATCTGAATAAGCCTTTGTTCTTAGCATTAAAACAGGGGAGGAAGGAGATATTGAGGGCCATTGAGAAATATGCTGGGGGAAACCCTGCTTGTTTTGGAGATGAACGAGAAGGGTAGCTTACAAATTATGCATTAATCTGCTCTGAAATAGATATCTCAAAATCTCCACTAGAGAAGATAATAACTTGAGGTATTCATGAGTGCCCATAAAAATTAAAATAATCTCAATTAGGTTAAAAATTTAGATGGTTTTCATGTTATTATTTATGAAAGGTTTATTGGTAGTAGAATTGACATTGTAATAGTCTCTAGTCAAGACCATGGAGGAAGAAAATCAAACTTCATATTTATTACAATCTCAAGACAATTTTTGGATAAGAAAAAAATGGGTTATCATTTACAACTATGCTTTTTATTAACAATTCTTCTATTTTGGTCATTTGGTCTTTTTTATTCATCGATGTTATGCCTTGTTTTCATTAATTAAATAATTTTAATTATTTAATAAATAATTAATTACATTTTCTAATTAGATCATTTCCTGTTGATTTGACCTAAGTCACTCTTTTCATATGTCTGGGGTGAACCTACAATAGTGGGTTACACTTTTTTGGAGGAAGGATTTCCTCCAAAAAGTGTCGAACCCGAAAATTGTATCGGGGAGTTTCGATCGAAAGTGTTCATTTCGGGTACTTTCGATTGAAAGTCCCGAATTAAATATAAAAAAATGAAATCAACAACTTTCGATCGAAAGTTGGGTTTGATCAGAAGTTAGAAAGATGGGGTTTTTAACCCCATCTAAAACGCCACCCATCATTTTCACTTGGACGGTGGGGTTTTGGAGGTTTCAAAAGTGTTGTGGCTTGTACTTTTCAACATCATTTTTTTGAGTTTTTAAATTTTTTTTATGTATATACTTCTATTTTTAATATTAGTTAATGTTTTTAGTTATATATACATGTGTATATATATAAATGTGTGTGTGTGTGTTTATATACATATATATGTGTGTATATATATATATATGTATCATGTTTCTCACACACACACACACACACACACACACACACACACACACACACACACACACACACACACACACATATATATATATATATATAACTCCTTTTAGTGTGTACATTTACATTTAAATGTAGTAATTGATTTTAGTTCAAGAATGTAGAACTTACACTTTAATTATTTTTCAATTTTAGGAAAATATATAGACTTCACTTGACATGTGTGTGTGTGTGTGTGACACACACACACACACACACACACACACACACACACACACACATATATACATACATAGAATTTTTAATTTATTTAACTCATTTTAGTGTGTACATTTACATTTAAATGTAGTAATTGATTTTAGTTCAAGAATATAACTTCACACTTAATTATTTTTCAATTTTAGGAAAAATATATAGACTTCACTTGACATTAAATTAAATCTTTCGGGTACACATATATATTATTAGACATCATGGCAGATCAATCAATTCCCCCCAGGAACTATTTTCACGAACTAATAAGGAGATTCAGAGATTGAGAGGCTCGGTAAACAATGCTAGTAGCTCTCGTGTTAATAAGAATAGTTGTCTGTCCATTCTTGATAGCCTGATTAGTATTAGGGATGAAATTCATGGTGCTACTCCATATTCAGTAGCCACTATAGAGGTTATTCTTGATAGGAAGAGGCTAGAGGTTTCTTCTGGCATTTCTCTTACTGAGGTACGGGGTTTAGTGCCCAAAGAGTCAATGACACCCTGAAATGGGAATGTTTCCCATTTTATGTCGATCAAAAGTATGTGAAGGGATACCAGGTTACTAGATGTCAGGATCCTGCTATGTTAGTGTTGATATACCCACGCTTTCTTGCTGCCCATGGTCGTTATCCAAATAATGACCAGATTCCACTTTATTTTACACAATAACTTTATGCTAAGGTTCGTTTACAGAAGGTCATGAATTGCACTGATTTGCCACCATATCTCAGATAGGGGCGTGGTAGGATTTCTAACAGAGATGCTTATCATCGACCTAATTGTCAGTTACTAGTACACAGGGCCATTTTTGGTTAGAGAGAACCTATTATTGCTCCTTCATTGGGTCTTACAACAGGTGATGATGTTCGTAGCACACAACTTCGAGGAGCCATTGATAGCATTGGGGATACTGCAATAGCTGCCACTTCCATATCTAGTGATAAGTTTGGCCACTATTTGATGTCTCATCGACAATCTAGATCCTCGGGTGGAGCATCCTATAGCAGTACCTCAAATGATATTTATAGTGCAGTGGGCATCCCTTCACTTTCCAGCCTAGAGGGACTTACAAGCGAGGTGACACGGGTTATGTTGACCAATTTGGCTGAGGATCTTCTAGATGCATATGCATTTATAGTAGCAAACCATGATATCCCTATATCAGATGTTAGATCTTGTGTGGGTACTATTAGATACTCTCAACCACATCACTCTCACCACCCAGATCATGGCCATAGTGGAAGTGCCCATCAGGATCTACCTACCGACCATTCTATTGTTTTCCTTGAGGATGTTGAGTTCAGCATGACGACTACATGCTACATGGATTTGTTGACATGTGATGATTCGACTTCCATGCCATCTTGTTTTCTCCTTCATTGGGTCAGAGAGAACCTATTATTGCTCCTTCATTGGGTCCTACAACAGGTGATGATGTTCGTAGCACACAACTTCAAGGAGCCATTGATAGCATTGGGGATACTGCAACAGCTACCACTTCCATATCTAGTGATAATTTTGGCCACTATTTGATGTCTTGTTGATGCTCTAGATCCTCGGGTGGAGCATCCTATTGTGTGTGCTTGAATGTGACCTCTAAATCATGCACAAACCCAGCATAGTCTTTACTCAATTGTTCAATTTACAAAGACAAACATGAATTTTTTATCCTACAAACTCAATTGAAACGACTTGCTGCCTCCTAATTAGTTGTGGATGTCGATTTTACCCTCAGAATGAGAGCCAACAACCTGACCATTGCTAACATGGAGGATTTCTAGAATATGAGAAAAGATGAAATGCCATTTATTCTATGAATGAGATTGCAACTAGTCTATGAAAAGAGATGCAATTAATCTATGAATTGAGAAGTAATTAATCTATGAAAGTGAATTGCAACTAATCTAGGAATGAATTACAACTAGTCTATGGAAGCAAGATGCAATTACTCTAAGAAAGGAAAATACTCTTAATCTAGGATTCAAATGCTTTTAATCTAGAATGGAAATTGCTTTTAAACTAGAATTGAAATTGTCTTTACTAGAGAGCTTGAAAGAGCCAAATTGATATGTTAGACATGTAAATGAATCATAAATGAAAGTAACATATCTTTAATTCCAATTGAAAACTAGCCTAATTATGCAATTTTAAGCTTAAAAGCATGAAAGAAATTGAATGCAAAATTGACTATAGATTTGATGCTCTCCAAAATCCTCCCCCCAAATAAAGAAAATGAGGTCCAATTTATAGAAAACCATGGAAAGAGAGTGAAGAGTTTCTTGAAAAGAAACAGTTGTCTCTTCATTCTCTTTTGAGACAAAAATGCAAAGATTATTTAAATAAAAGGG
>MU224948.1:1987094-2020243 GCA_018584345.1 Thuja plicata
GGGGTGGAATTGATTTAATTAAAAGTACTTAAGACTTTAGAATTAAATCAATTAATCATAGGGGTTTTTAGCTAATAAACTCTGAGAATTTAGGAATTAAATATAATGTCAGATTTATGCAAATTTGGGTTTTCTGCATTGAAACTCAGTCAATTAAAGTCAATTAGGAGAAGAATTGCCTAGTACAATAGGACTTCGATGATGAGAAAATTGAAGGAATGCACCAAAATTGATTAGGATTATTAGGTGCCAGTGTTGGGGTGTTACACCTATAGTAGTACCTCAAATGATATTTATATTGTAGTGGGCATCCCTTCACTTTCTATTCTAGAGGGACTTACAAGCGAGGTGACACGAGTTACGTTGACCAATTTGGCTGAGGATCTTCTGGATGCATATGCATTTATAGTAGCAAACCATGATATCCCTATATCGAATGTTAGATCTTGTGTGGGTACTATTAGATACTCTCAACCACATCACTCTCATCACCCAGATCATGGCCATAGTGGAAGTGCCCATCAGAACCTACCTACCGACCACTCTATTGTTTTCCTTGAGGATGTTGATTTCAGCATGATGGCTACAGGTTACATGGATTTGTTGACACGTGATGATTCGACTTCCATGCCATCTTGTTTTCTCAGTCCACTGCATTCATCATTATTGGGATGTGTGCCAACTATTCATGTCACAGATGCAGAGTTGAGCCTAGAAGAGGCCCAACAAAATATTGATATCTTGGTTGAAACGATCGAGGATAGGGATTCTTAAGACTATCAGATGCCACCATCTACACAGGTAAATCTTATTTTTAATGTATAATAAATGCAAGTTCATGCTGTAAATTTAATTTTTTAAACTAGATTGATATGATATCATGTGTATATTATATACATGATTTTTTTTAGGGGGAGATGCCTCTTGTTACTCCTTCATTGAGGTCTGATCGTTTACGTCGTTGGGACTCACTTGATGATGACAACACTAGTGGACAAGTGAGTTTTAAATTTATTGATGTGTACATAATATGCTTATATGTTTTCTTTTAAATGATTACATTATATATATATATATATATATATATATATATATATATATATATATATATATATATATATCACATTCTTTGTAGGGATCGACACATCCTTTGCAACATATTTTCACTCTAAGGACCGCTTAGTGAGGAGTCGTCATGATGAGTTCCAGGGTGCCGAGCCATCTAGCTAGCTACATGTTTGACACATGTTACATTTGATGTTATCTAATCATCACCTTAAGACATGTCCTAATTAATCAACTATAAAATTGAAGTATTGCAATATCATGCATCCATTCAATGAAATAAGTATTAAAATATCCCCTTAAGGCATGTCCTAATTAATCAACAATAAAAATTTCTTTATACTTGATAGATCATTCATACATTCAATGAGATAAGTATTAAATCATCCCCTTAAGACATGTCCTAATTAATCAACTATAAAATTAAAGTATTGCAATATCATGCATACATTCAATGAGATAAGTATTAAACCATCCCCTTAAGACATGTCCTAATTAATCATCTATAAAATTAAAGTATTGCAATATCATGCATACATTCATTGAGATAAGCAATAAACCATCCCCTTAAGACATGTTCTTACTAAACAAGAATGAATCATCCCCTTAAGACATGTTCTTACTAAACAACAATGAATCATCCCCTTAAGACATGTTCTTACTAAAAATAAATGAATCATCCCCTTAAGACATGTTCTTGCTAAACAACAATGAATCATCCCCTTAAGACATATTTGAAGTAAACAACAATGAAATTATCATTGTACAGTATCTTGCATGTACAGGAATCAAATTTTATATTTTAAATCATCCCCTTAATACATGTCCTAACTAGACAACAAATAAATTATCACAATACAATATAAGAATTTAAATCATCCCCTTAAGACATGTATCCAAGCTTAAGAAAAAATTATATTTATGTCAAATTGTTCAACCAAACTTCACACAAGTTGAAAACATATATACATTGTTTCTATGCCACATCAAGTGGTTCGGATCTCTCTTGGATAACATGTAATATTATCTCATGATCATCAATATCAAGTCTCCACTTACGAATGCCAAATCCTGTGACTGGATGAAGAGATAGGGCAATAGCAACTACAAGGTGGCTATACTGATAAACCTTGTTGTTAGGTTGATAATCAATAAACCAAATCTCATGTTTAACTATTTTTATTTATTTCAAATTTGTTCCTTGCACAATAACTGAACCTGCACAGACAAGAAATACCATACATAAATTAAACATAGATACACATAATTCCATTGCTTGTTTCAATTTTAATAAATTAAACATAGATACACTACTAACCTATGGGAAACATAATTTCATCATTTGTTTCATTCTTTTTTAGCTTCTTCCTCTCCTTGGTGCAACGTAATAAATAGTAACTAACACCTACATTTTCAAGCGCTTCTATGACTACAAAAACATGTACATCCTGCACAATATATTTTTAACGACCTGCAAATTTAAATTAAAGAGACCTGTATAAAAATATATATGTATAAATAATTGTAAATAAGTATGTATGAGAATAAATTTATGGATTCAGATTATGAAACCTAAATATACGTACCAATTTTGATCAATCCTAAAATATTGTCATAATCGGTAGAAATCAATGGAATCTCGTTAAAGCTTTCATCCTCAACTTCATCATTTGTATTAGTAACATCTAGGGGAACCTAATTTCATTCACTAACATATCAACTTTTTTTGTTGATTCTTTCACCATAGTTTTTAGAAATGCAGTCATAACAAAAGCATGAGTAATCTCTAGTGTACAATGACCACATGTTACTATCTGTACTCCAACTAAATGCAAGGATCTTGTTTTGTCTACCTTCTTGCATCCATGCATTGATATTATATCAACACCTTCAAGACATGTAAAAAAAATAAGTTAAACATATAAATGTTCAAATCAATAATTAAAGTATATACAAATTTGATTTAATAATTTGAAAAGATGTTGCATATATACTTGATATCTCCGAGAACACTCTGGACGATAAAAATTGATCCAATTGTGATACAATCTCATTTGGCACCACAAAGTGCATCTTACACCTGTTGAAATAATGGAATGGTGTATATTGAGAGGGGAGGGGTGAATCAATACCTTTAAAACTTTTTGTCAATTAACCTTAATCCTTTAGTAATCAAATCCTTGCATTACTGACCATATGTGCTATTCTTATCTTATGCATGTTACATCAATTCATAAACTTAATTTGCATGTAAAATTTCATAGAAACATTCATGAATTGTAATGACACATGACACAAGATTTGGTAATGAGAAAACCCCTGTTAGAAGGTAAAAACTGCGGTGGGGATGAAACCCACCAAACTTCACTATCTGCAGAATGGAAAGGGTTGGTTAAGGGTTACAAGTTTGATCACTTTTGATGATCTTACCCTATTAGGAGTAATATGTTTAGACTGGTTAATGTCTACTCTATTAAGAGCTTTAGAAACACTCAGTTAAGAGGTTTACAAAAGGATTATTAAATCCACCTTCTCAAAGGATTTCTTCTATTTTCTACACTTGTTAGAATGTAGTCAAAAATACTTATTGACCTGGGTATATGCAATCTATAATTTTTTATTATAGATCCATTAAAGTTCACAATATGATGTATCACCTATAGTGACTGATTAATACCTTTGTTCTTTTCGGTACCCTTGGATCTTGTTCTTTGTAATAAATTCCATCTTTTGTTATCCTTCTACATAAAACTCTGTCTCTGATCCTTAGATGTGTCTGAATCTACAATCATCATCACATCATCTTGTTCTGATTGATTGCACATCTATTTATACAATATATTTGACCTAAATAAGTTTCACGCATTACAATGATAACTCTATGATCAAAGGTTTACAACTTGACCTTGATCTCCTAGTTTGCATGTTTTCAATCAGTTAGACTAATTAAAACAATTGCAATTACTTTACTTGTCCCTCAAGAAATAGATTTAAAGCTAAGATTTAATCTAAATATAAAACTTAAGTGTTTTATCTGACGTGTAAGTCAGATCCACATTTCTCATAATAAAGATGTCTCTCGATAGACTAGTGCTCAGGTTTGCTCTTTAGTCTATTTTTCGGGTTGCTCTATAGACTTTCGTCTCGGGTTCCTCTGCTGTCTATTATGTTGGTTTGCACTATTTACTTCTCTGTCGGGTTACTTTGTTGGTTGTGTCATCAGTTTACATTGTAACCTGTGTTTTTAGGTTCCCTGGTGAAGTTGTCTGTCGGGATCCTCTGTACTTAACATTTTCGGTGACCTATGTTTAACTGGTGTGTTAGGTTGTACTATAAATTTGCCTTTTGGAGATCATGTATCGACGGTTCAAAAATTGTTTCCTTTGCATACGAATGGAAAAATATGTCATCGATCTCCCCCTTTGACATTAGTATCAAAAATTGATATGTCCAAAAACTAAAATGTTTAGTATATACACCATGTATTTTACCTTGTTAATATGACTCCCCCTATGTGCATGTTGGTATAGTATATGTACATATATATATACACACTTGCCTTTATACTATTTCCGCTTTTCATTATTTCACCCTTTTACCTTATCAACTCTCTTTGTCACATATTATTTCCCCCTTTTTTTGATAATAAGGAAAAAAGGTGTAATACTTACAACTTGTCAAAAATGTGGGAATGGGAGTTTTGCATGTCTTCCATCATTTTCTCCCATTTCTCCTTAAGGTCTTCCAGGGTCATGTGCTCCAATGTTATTCTTGCATGCATATCATAGATACTATCGGTGACAGACATCTCTGGGGTGGCAATCAATTTTCTTTCCAAAGTCATATGTTGTTCAGTAATGTGATATTTGGTAGGAGTAGAGTCTGAAGCTCGGTTGCCTCATCTCTAAATTTTGATTCTACCTCTAAAATCTCTAGTCTCAACCTTTTAGCTTCCATAATCTTTTCATAATGCAACTTGATTGCATTGTCATTGGTTGTAAGAACTTGTGCACTAGCATTTAGATCTGCATCTATCTATGTAATCTTCTCACTATTCTCCTTAGTAAATTTCTCTATTGTGCATAACTTCTGAAATAAGGTTATAGCTTCTGAAATGATTCCAGCTCCAATTCATTGACTAGTTCAGATAGTTTTACCTTGTTCTTAGCCACTTCTTGGCTGATTTTCTCTGTTAATTTGTATTGATACTTTTTCTCTGCATGTTCTTCTATTGCCTTCTTTGCATCCACATTCTGTGATGTGATGGCGTTTGTAAGAACTGCTAATTGGTCAAGTATAGGAGCATCTTGATCAATGTCGGTATCACGTACAATCTACAGAAGTATTTCCTTGGTTGGCTCAAGTACCTATGTGTCCTTGTTCTCCTTTTTAAGCTTATCTTGGATAGCTTTCCTTTTACAAAGTTCTGCATACTTTGTAAGTGACTCTGGATCCAATGTTCTCAGATCACAGTCTGGTATTTCAATGATCTCATCCAGGGTGACTTTCTTCTTCTTCTTCTTCTTCTTCTTTGAAAGTGTAGTGGAGGCACCTATATGCAGTACCATAGCAATTTCTTTTGCTTGGTCTGATGTACTTGATGAAGGCTTTGGAGCTGTTGTGCCTTTTAATTGTTGCTCGATGTCTACCTGTTAGTTTGGCGTGGACATATTGGCATCAACCTTAGCTTTCTCTGAAACTTCTCCTTTGGTACCTTTTGGAGTGACATTACCTTGCTTCTCTTCTTCACCTTTATCTTTCTTCTCTCCATATGTTTCTTTCGGTTCATCGGTTGTGTTTTTCTGTTCCTCTTCACCCTTATCCTTGGGTATGCTTGCATCATGCTCAAGTGACTTCTCCTTTTGTGAGATGATATTGATAGCATGTATTAATAATGCCATTTTCCTTGGTATATTAACTTGTGCAACATATGTTATTGTGTCCTATTCCTTGATCTTCTCAGAGGTAACATTGACATCTTCATCTGCCTTTACCTCATTGGCAGGATCTCCACTAATATCTATTATTGTCACATCTTGGTTTGTGACATTTGTTGTGACTTGTAATTACTACAAAGTCTGAGGAATATCATCCATTTCTTTACTAGCTTTGGTGTTCAATTCAACTTGATTGTCATCCTTAGTGTCATTTATAAGAATGTGTTATGGGCTCGGTTTTGCTTGATTTTCTTCATTGTGAGGCTTGTCAATGAGTGCTAATACTCTCTCAGGGCTTGTGTCCTCTTTAGGTACATTGAGTATTTTTCTCCAAGCATCCTCACTTTCTCTGTCAAGCTCAATTAAGTTTCCATGTAGTACTTTGTAGGCTCTTAATTTTGCTGAGAACTTCTTTGAATGTAACTTCATCATTTCATTAATTTCTTCTAGCTTGGACTCGGGTGGCATTATTGAAACTAGGGATCCTTCCCTTATTTTTTTTTCAGAATTCAATGTGAATGTCCACCTTGTTGATAACCTATCTAGAAGTTCTTGTGGCATATTATTTTCAAATTATATAGGTATATATTTGAATTCACACATTGTTGTGATGATGACTTCTTATATCTTGTCATGATCCTCGGGATTCAGAGTTAGCCATTTTCTAATCTTAGGCTCAGTTATTGAACCTGACCTGATGATTGATGCAACAACCTCATCAATTGTAGTAGGAATTTTTTGCTTTTCAGGTTGTTCATCTTGTTTAGTGTCCTCTATATCTTCCTTGCTTCAAATTAGTCTTTTTCTCATCTTTTGTTATGAAGGTTTCTCGGTTTGAGGCTTCCTTTTGTAAGTCCTCACTTGTCCTTTCTTAACTGGTGATGAATTTGCATCTTTTTTTGTCTGACTCCTTGTCTGAGATGTAGCAGTAGTTCTTGTCTTCTTTGGGGGTGGGGCATCAAAATCTATTGATTCAGAGTCACTCTCTTGTTCACCATCACTGACGGGAGACTGTCCCTCAGTTTCTTGTTTTTTTGTTTCTTCTTCAATGACCTACAACTTCTTTTCAAGTGTCTTGACCATTTTGGTCTTCTTTATGTTGATCTTCTTTACTACTAGGCCGGTCTTTATTCTTTCCTTAGCCTCTTCATAGGCTCCAAAACTTGGTAGTGACTTGTCTAATGGTTCATTTAATAATGCTTCAATAGCATTGGTGGCTTGATCTATGTTGATCTCACAGTCAAGTGGGGCTAACTATTCTTTCCTCGGTACAACTAGTTTGATCAAGGTGGTATCGGTGTCCACCATAAAAAAAATATCATCCTTATATTTTTCTACCAGTTGTTCTGGTATCCTCATCCTTTTCTGCATTATGTCCTTGAATCTAGTGAAATATTCATCCATGACTGATGTAAAGTTGTCACCTAGTGACTTAATGAATTCACTGATCTGAATTGTCACTGGTCGGGTAGTGTCCCAGTTGACATTACTGACAAATGGGTAAAAATGTTGAAAGTAGAAAAATATGCACATTAGAAGTGATCTAAACTTACATGAATTGGGCTTTGCAGACCTGATTGTCCTCATGTTCTCATCTAACTGCTTAAGTAGAAGCTCAGATAGATATAAATGTAGTCCCTTCTTTACAATCTTGTGAGCGGTGTCTACTTCTCCGCATGCAATGTTTTTCATTCTTCTAGCTTGGAATATCTTGTATCCCAGCACACATGCACCAAATTTCAGTTCTGGATCTTTGATGGAATTTACCTTCAATCCTCTGTCATCCCATCCTGTACCTGTCATCTTCTTAATTTCTTGGTGAGGAGGGTGTTTAAGTGCCTTGGCCTTGTCGGTTATAGGATAACTGGTCACTACATGTATCACACCCCTAGTGATATGTTTTGGCTCATCTAGCCAAATATTTTGGTCATGCACTCTGCTCAACACTATCTTTATCCACTCAGTTTTAAACTCCTTCGGGAACATTAGTTCATTTGTCATCCCTTTCACCTTGATATGTTTATGTTCATCCTTGATGGTTCCATCTATGCAAAGCTTCTTGTAATTTTTCTCAATCTCCAAATCTTTGATTTTTGCAACTTTGCAGTGGATATATGCTCGGACATCTTCAATCAGCAAAACCCTAGGTGGTATGCTTGAAAATGCACCAGCATCGTCGGGTTCCAAAGTAACATATGGACAAAACTTGTACTTGGGTTCTTCACAAGTGGTGTTCTTGATTGGGTTAACCTTTTTCTCCATGGCATTATTGATCTTGGAAGCGTGAGATGTGGTTTCCATGGTTTCTGAAAATTAGGGCCTTTCTCAAAAATAACAGTGAGCTCAGTGAGTCGTTATTTACTCACTTTTCTTGTTGTAGCTGCTGTTGATCTTTCTAAATGTCATGAATCTGTTGTGAGACATTCTGTAACTTGGTCGTTGTTCTTTGCTCTGTGCTCTTCTCTTCACTCTTCTTCTTTTCTCTTAGTCGCACGGTGTGTGAATGAGCTATTTTGTCATCTTTTTATAGATGATGCCCTAAGTGGCGCATTTAATGCTTTACGCACCTCTTGGTGTTTGAAGACAGAGTCACTCAGGTATCACACAAACTTTAGGCTCAGGGTAAGTGAAAACTCACTTTACCTTTCATAGGTTTACCAATGGTGCTTAATAAGTGGCAAAGACTTCAATCACTTTTACATGATTACCAACGAGTCTCGGTTTACATTGTTTAACTTGGCTTTTATATGTACACTGATGATTCTTGGTATGTATTGACCGATGAGATTGGATTGAAAAATTCCTAACAAGTAATACCAAAGTTCATCTTTAATCATGCAAGTTTGACATTTTATCATTGTATAATGGAACTGATGTAAGATATAAATTGGTATAGTGTAGTTCCATACTTACTTGTTCTGCTTAGGTGGGGGTGGTGATGTCACCAGATCCATTGGATAAGGTGTCACCAATTGTATTTCTTGGTCCAGCATTATCAGTATTTGTAGCTTTCCTCCATATTTTGTTTCTCATCTTCTTGATGTCTTTAATGGTATTTCCATTGGCAAAGGTGCTTGTCTCTCACTCGGTCTCTACAGTCCTTTCTTAGATGACCAACTTTATGATAGTGTAAGCATGACATTCCAGGGTTAGTCCAACTTCTAGACCTTCTAATCCATTTTATCATGTAGTTTGCAGCTATGTGTCCATATCTACCACATGTTGTGCATTTTGTCCATGTGTTGTAATCCCAAACATATGATTTACCGAATATTTTCGGTTGATAAACATTTTCTTATTCTTTAGGCTTCCATGCTTGCTTTTTCTTCTTCATGCATTCAAGAGATGTGTGCCCATGCATTTGTAAGTGGAACAATATTTTTCCATGTAGGTTTCCTTCTTTGGTTGTTTCACCTCTAATTTACATTCATATGCTTTATGTCCTTTCTTGTTACATTTATAACAATTTCCTATGAATGAAGATGTAGATTTAGGAATACCTTTAATTTTTCTTCTGCAAACATTTGATGTGTGGCCTAGTTTTCTATAGTGATTGCATGACTTCTTTCTTGGTCTTGGATTTGTTTAGACATCCTTTTTATCAGCTTTGTATGGTGATTCTCCATGCTCGGTATACCCTAGTTCAGTATTGTTGTTGACTCTTCTTTGTCCATCCAGAAAATCATCGATTCTCTTTGCGCTTTCTTTAGCTCTCTTGATCATATCATTGTGTTGTTGCTGAATTCTTACTTCATGCTCCAATCTTTCATTTTCTTCTCTTAGCTCACCAATAGATTCCAATTTTCCATTAAGTTCTATGTTCATTTGGTTTGCCTCCTGACTCATAAGAATAATCTGATTGGTGATCTCATGATGATGTTCAGTAAGTCTTTTTATTTCTGATTCTTTTTCTTATAGCTTTTCAGTGATCTTCCTCCTATCATCAATAGCTAAAGTTCTTTCTTTCTCAGCTTGTCTAGAATTATTCATAACCTCAATCATCCTTACCATCTATGTCTCTTGACCGATTTGCAGTGATTTCACTTGTCCAGCTAGATGTTGATTGATTTCATTCAGACTTGTAATGCTTCCTTTAGATGTGTCTAATGTATTGCAAGATATAAATCATGTTGACTCAAATAAATCAGGTATATCTTCTTCATGATAGTCTATTTCATTACAGGGAGATGTCATTACCTTTCTTTCATCCAGTAGCTCTCTCATCTTGATTCTAGATTCTTTGTATTGCTCATAGAAGATTTTTATTTCTAACTTCTAATTCTCAATACTCTTGTCTAGCTTATACCTTATTCTCAATACTCTTGTCTAGCTTATACCTTTCCATTGTATGATCTTTTCTCTCAAGTGATTTAAACTTTTCCAAATAAGAGATCTAGCTCTGATACCAATTGTTGAAATAATGGAATGGTGTAAAATGAGAGGGGAGGGGTGAATCAATACCCTTAAAACTTTGTGTCAATTAACCTTAATCCTTTAGTAATCAAATCATTGTGTTACCGACCATATGTGCTATTCTTATCTTATGCATATTATATCAATTCATAAACTTAATTTGCATGTAAACATTCATGAAATATAATGACACATGACACAAGATTTGGTAATGCAGAAAACCTTTGTTAGAACGTAAAAACTATGATGGGGATGAAACCCACAAAACTTCACTATCTGTAGAATGGAAGGGGCCAGTTAAGGCTTACAAGTTTGATCACTTCTGATGATCTTACCCTGTTCGGAGTAATATGTTTAGACTGGTTAAGGTCTACTCTATTAAGAGCTTTAGCAACACTTTTTAGTGTGGACTCAGTTAAGAGGTTTACAAAAGGATTGTTAAATCCACCTTCTCAAAGGATTTCTTCTATTTTCTATACTTGTTAGAATGTAGTAAAAAATACTTATTGACATGAGTATATGAAATCTAGAATTTCTAATTACAGATCCATTGAAGTTCACAATATGATGTATCACCTATAGTGACTGATTAATACCTCTATTCTTCTTGGTAGCCTTGGATCTTGTTCTTTATAACAGATTCCATCTTTTGTTGTCCTTCCATATAAAAATCTATCTCTGATCCTTAGATGTGTCTGTGTCTACAATCATCATCACATCATCTTGTTCTGATTGATTACACATCTATTTATACAATGAATTTGACCTAAATAAGTTTCACACATTACAATGACAACTCTATGATCAAAGGTTTACAACTTTACCTTGATCTCCTAGTTTGCATGTTTTCAATCAGTTAGACTGATTAAATAATTACAATTACTTTACTTGTCCCTCAAGAAATGGATTTAAATCTAAGTGTTACAAATTTTGTTTGCATACTAAATTGGTAAATTGACATTACTTTTACATAGAATTATGGATTGAATAGTTGTTGTTCTAAGTTGCAAAATTGTTGAAATACATAAAAGGAAGTATACAATGTATAATGGCAACTATAAACATCAAAAGAATGCATAAAGGTACACCTCTTCAACATTACTATTCATCTTATGAAGATGAAATACATTGCAATGCATTCATATTATCAGATTATTGTACTCTAATTATTGATCATGCTCAAATTTGCAAATTCATAAGTGATCATTATATTGTGCATTCAAATTGAATGTATTAGGAAAATGTTTATTCAAGGTTACATATTTCATATTGAGAACTAAGAGAACATATCCAATTATGAAAGTAAGATAGAAGCATGTAGGGTTTAGGGGTCCAATCATTGCCTTGAAGAGGTCTTCTACATCCTGGTAGTTGGTTGTCTGATATTTGTCAAGTCTTTGTCTCTATGTCCGAGTCCTTCTATCAGTTTTGCATTCTAGGTCTAGGGTCTTGTATCCTGCATCATGGAAAGAGAAAGAGTTAGATCTAAATTAGAAATAAGCAATGCATGGAAAAAAAAACAACATCAATCAAACTTTCAGAACTGGGGATCAACCAATAACATCAATACAATAGTAAAGTATGCATCTACATCAATAGAATAAAAGTATCAAAGGGACATAGCTTCATGAAAACTTTTATTGTTTATAGTTATTGTTTTGCATTACTCAGGAGTTTCTATTTGTAAGATCAAATATCTAAATTAAAGGGATTTAGTTCTTGTAGCTGAGAAACCTTTTTTGGAACATCAAACATATTAGGTTAGTAAACCCAACAAGCCAACCAATATTCATGCATAAATTTCATTTCACATGACACTCACACACAAATATTGATTGGTTGATTTTGTCCACTAACCTAATAGATTGATTTGGTGGTGTGTGCAAGCAAGACAAGCAAAAGTATATTCAAATGCAGAAAGAAATATAATCTATAAATTCACAAGTTGCAGATGATAAAAGGAAAATGCAGTGAAGTGTCACGAGCCCGTGCTCGAACCTCATAGGATGCATTACATACAATACCATAAGCTAAGAGTTCATGAGTTCAGAAAGATGATATGATGCGGGGAAGGAAGATGCATTTCATAGAAGGTAATACAAAATGCAAGCATGTTGTTACAAGTTTTAAATGCTATTGAGACAAAATGCAGAATACAGTAATGCTGCTAAAAGGTGCATGTGACATAAAAGATGCCCTAAAAATGGATGTTCCAGATGATCAAAGAAAAAAGAATGAAGTTGCAAGTGAAAAAGAAATGAATTAAAAATGAGGTAACATTATTATGCATTACTGTGCAAGTTAGGGTTAACTGTAATACTGCTGGAAAGATGATTGTTTCTATTCATCAACAAAAGTAAAATGTCCTTTGTTGTTATGTTATCAAATGGATCATGCATATGAAAGATTAAGCTAATGTTTAAACAACATTTCACTTTCGCACATCAAGCAGTGTATAAAGACATCAATCTTATGTTGGATTCCAAGTGCATAAGGATTTCACTATTATAAAAAATAGTCCATATACCAGAAAGGAACACATATGTTGTTACAAAGAAATATGCATAGGTAGAAGAGTCAATTGCATTGGAATTAAGAAATGCATGTCTGAAATTCTAAATATTGTTGTCTTTAAAAAGAGAGTCAAGTAGACATTGCTACTGTGTTGTTCTGGATACTAACATGTTTGAATGAGAGAGAAACAGAAAGACAATGATATGCATTCTTACAACTAGATGGGAGATAATGTGCATATTCAGACAGTGAGGTATTTCAAGATATGCATTACATATTCAAGAACTAAACAAAACAATGTTTTCTTCAAAAGGAAAACTTGTGGCACTGTTAGTGATCAAGATTGAAAACCAAATGATGTTGTTATTACATATGTTCAATGCATTTTTTAAAGCAATATTCAAGAAAAATGACAGTGTTATTCTACATATTTAAAAGATGAATGCTTTATTCCAAGTGCATATTCAAGTAAGCGGTGGCATTATTTGATGTTGTATTCTACATGAGAAAATAACAAATGCAAAGTTTATGCACACATGATAAGTGAAATGACATATTCTAGAATGAAGAGTAAATGGTAAGTATTGTTAATGTTGTTATTTATGTTCAAATGAAATGCCTAATCAAGAATGGATATCAAATTACAATATTATTTTGGAATGTTCAAATAACGATGTATATGCCAAAGTAAAAGATGAGTAACAATGTTAATAATATGCATAATGATCAAATGACAGTTCATAAATTAAAATAAAGATGCATTGTTGTAAAATATCAAAGATCTGTTCACAACAATAGGCATGGGAGTCACGAGCCTGTGCTCGAACCCCATGTGTCTATTTTTGATTGTAGTCACAAAGGTAGATTGAAATACCAGTTATTGTCGTATTACAAAGGTTCAGACAAGATGACAACAACAGTTTAAAGCTCTCTGTCACTACAAAAGAGTGATGGAATCCAAGCATGAGAAATCACTGTCAAAAGAAGAACACGGGAGGACAACATAGCTACAACTCAAGACAAGATGCAGATAGAATTGTATATTTTCCAATTTGACAAAGACACTATGGTTTCCACATATTACAATGACCGTCATACATGGTGGCAAGTTCATTTAAAGCCATGGTTTTAACATTCATTAGTGGAGCGACAAGAAGTTCAATTCCATCTCTCGGTTTCAACAACAGACAATACTTGCAATGGTCTCATCATTAAATATAGAATTCATTAACATTCACGTGTGCAACTTTCTAGTTCAACAGAGGTTTAATTTAAGCAAAGTAAAGATACAAGTTATACATTAAACTTAGTTTTCAAAGCGGCAGCATGCAAACAGTGAGAAATAATAACATTTTTATCCAGAATACATGGAAAGATCATAAACAACATGCATGGTGGAGATAACGACATAAACAACAAAACCTAGAAGTTATTTTCTACTAAAAATGGGCACCCAGATCGACTAAACCCCAAAAATTGATTTACAACAACATGTTAAATAAAGGAAAAGATAGAGTGAGTAAACAAAAAGGGAAAAGCAACTTATCTTTGAGTTACAAGCCAACATGCATGCAGTACAAGTTCTTATTAGCTCAAGTTCAACTGCATGGAGCCCGAGTTCCTTTTTTCTACAACAAACTCAAGCTCCATGAATTTTTGTAGTGCAGTCCAAATCCCAAACTGCAGCTGTAGTGGAAACAACATAGAACCTGAGTTCTCATCTTTTATGGCATGCAGACTCCAAGTTCAAGTGGAGGTCACGACGGTGGAGAGATCCCAAGATCTTCTCACCCAAAGTGTCATGACAATGAGGATCTCAAGTTCAACTAAAGATAACATGAAGCTCTAATTCAAAAGCATACACCCAAATACCAAACATCATGAAAATGCAGAAGAAAAACACCATATATTATGGCATGTAAAGAGCAAGTAGATGCAGCAGTGGAGAGAGGTCGAGCTCTATGACAAAAAAGATTTGAAACTCCAGTATGATGCATATTTTGTGCTCTCCATGAATCTAGAGGCTGATACATGCAGAGAGTTTGAACTCTCTCAGAACTTCACCATATTACCCACTGAATACAAGAACCCGAGTTCAACAGATAAGCTATTGTTTAACTAAGGAAAAATCAAACACAGAGAGGCATGAATAATACTAAAACCAAAGGCATGGCGGCACCAAGAATAAGAGAACCCTAACATTTCTTCCAAGATAGCCTTTCAAAATGGAATGTGAAATGCAATATGCCAATTTTCAGTGAAATTTCAAGTTCGCTGACAGAGGGAGTTAATGCTCTATTAAACTGTAGTGCACGAAGACCTCACCAAATGCCATGACAACCTCTCCAAGTACCTTGACAGCTCACTAATGGATATTTTTTGGATCATTTGGTCATGTTGACCTTAGTGATAGGGTATCAAGTTTAGCATGTTCTTCATATATGCTATGAGTTAAGGTTTCATGTGATGGAGTTAGGGTTTAGGTGTTTTGGGTTACATGTTAGGTTATATTTGCTAGATTTTCATGTAATATTTATGTATTGGTATGTTCTTTGAAAGAGATATATTTTAAAATGCCAAATATTAGGGCGGCTATAGTTAGGGCATGAATTATGCCTTTATTTTAGGGTTTCCAGCTGATTATTAGGATCTTTTTTGGAGGGAGGGAGAGTTTTCAAGATTGGCTTTGAGAGCTATATAACTTAACCTCTTATTTAGTATTAGGGGTTCAAAATTTGAGGAATAAGAGGTATTAGTGAGCATATTGTTCCTTTGCATCTTTTTCACATATTTTGTAGCCATCAGTTCATGTTTGAGACAAATTATGATCAAGTGAGTGCATACATTCCTTGTCATTTTTTGTAATTTCTCATGTAACTATTTTGCAGATTTTGAAGATAATAAAGCTTGTCCCCATTATTCATACATATTTTTTGAGTTTTGCATTATTCCTTGCAACCTTTATTCATTTATGTGTATTGTGTCTTTCAACATAGATTAGTGAATTAATTCTTATTCCTATTCCAAGTTGTAAAGATTAAACCTTTTTGCAGAAATTGCATGTTTGTTGGCAGAATTGTTACCATTAGTGGCAAAAAACCCTAATAGTGAATTCTAGGTCATCCTATGTTTTTTGTAGTGAACGTTATTGCAGATCTTAGTGATGTATGTCCTATAGGGGCTGGTTTATAGTTTTGACAAATCTGAATCAATTTGGTGTATCACCCTTTTTAGCTAATTTATCCATTTTTCAGTTATCCTTCTCCCTTTTCCCAAAAATCATAAAAATCAGTATTAGGTGATATTCCAAATCAAATAAGAACCGGCCTAGAATCTGGAGATTCGTTCTCTCTCCCACAATGAGATTGTTTCCATGTTTCAATAGGATAGCTAGATTTCAAATCAAGCTAAAGGCAATTTCTTGATTGACAACAGTTTTTCGCACGCCCGGTGGGACCTGAACTGCTACACAGTTCTTGCAAGATATTATTTCTTATTGTTGTTTTGGTGTGAACAACAGTATTTCAACCTTTTGGAAGGTATTTTTCTAGCACCTGGCGACTCTGTTCTGAAGGTCTTATTGCAGAATCAGTGGAAGACTTATTTTAATGAGAAGGACTCCTATAAGAGAAAACAACGAAGGATTCATTTATCAAGAGTTACAGCTCAGTAGGAGAGGTAGCAGATCAACAAGAAGAGATAGTGAATCTCAAGCTGCAAGTGAAAGATCCTTTCTTAGGGGGTCTGATTTCTCACTATTTGAAAATCCTATCTTTGAGGATCAAGCTGCAATGTCGGAGGGTCATGAGGTAATTATTGAAGATTTTAGTTTTCCTGAAGATTTAAGTGTTATTGACAATTCTGGATCAGAATTACCTATTTTTGAAGAATTAACAAAGGATCAGTTTGCTATTGTAGCATCCACAAGTGGTACTACTACCCCAGGATTGAAAACATATCAAAGGAAGCTAACTCAATCTAAAAAATATGTTGTACCACCTATAATTTAGCAACAAGTACCAGCAGTATAGATTGTCTGAAACTTGGCATTTGTGGCTTTTAATGCTGGTAGCCCATTAAAAATTGTTGTCCATCATGATATTCCACCAGTAGCACTAAAAGGTTTGTCATATTTCAATGGTGAGAATCATATTTTAGCAACAGAGAATATTAAAGATATTGCTACTCTTTGTGGATTACATCAAGTTACTCATGATGATGTAGCATTAAAACTATTAGTGGCATTGCTCAAGGGTAAAGCATTAAACTAGTTTAGAAGTTTGACAGTTAACTCTATTGCTACATGGGATGAGTTAGGGACTATTTTGATTAGTAAATTTGAGGATATGTCAGATAATTTATCTTTGGTTGAGCAGTTAACTTCTATTAAGAGAAGTGTTAATGAACATATTTGATTTCAATTTTCATTTTCAACGAACTTGGGATAGAATTCCAAGATCTGTTAAACCTTCCAATGAATATGCATTTTTGTTTTATTTAAAGGCTTTTAACAGTGATATTGCACTCATGATACAGTCTATGGGAGGGCATAGTTTACCTAATGCTTATGATGTTGTTGTTAGAGCTGAAAACAACTTGATACAAGCTAGAAAGTTACCTCCAAGGCCTCCAATGCCTTATTGTGTGGAAATAAAACCAGTTTTACCAGTTGTTATACCACCTATTTTTGTTGTTCCTCCATTTCCAACACTTAATATGCAGGTTGTAGCAGAAGAACATGTTGCTTTAGCTCCTATTAGGGAGATAAAAGAGCGAACCCTGGAGCTAAAAGACACAAATCACAACATTTTGAAAACCTTGCATAATTATGGCAATGAGATAATGAACCTGAAGAGGCAACAAGGTCAATACAATAGGCCTCCACAAGCTTCTTATCAGCAGAATAGACCATCAAATCAAGCTTCTATTTCAAATCAGGCAAGGCAAGCTCAAGGGCAGCAAAGGAATTATGGTCAAAGAGCTAGTCAAGCATATAATTATGCAACTCCTAGTTCTTCCTAGGAGATGGTAGTGGTCCCTCAAAATAATTATGTACAAGAGACAGAATGGTGTAACACATGTAATAATGCTCATTTATGGTTGGATTGTCCTCGCACACTCGAGGCTAGAAGGAAGGATGTTCTAAAGGGACAGATGGTTAATAGCCAAACAGAGGTACAGTATGATCAAACACAAACACAAGGTAATCCTGATGTGTCTTTAGTGAATTTTAATGATGATGTTGTTGTTTTAGCAGCAAATTTTGACCCAAATCAAGTATGGAGACCTATAGCAGTAGGAACAAGGTCAAAAATGAAGGCTGGAAATGATCAGCAACAAAATGATAAGGTACAATAACCTATTGTTATAGTACAAAAACAAACAAAGTAGCATGTACAAGCTCAAAAAGGAGCAGAACAACCAATACAAACAATAAATGAACCTGTTGTTTTAAAACAACACCAAAAGGTTAGATCGAGACCTTTAATATTGTCAATCATTTGAAGAAGACAAATGTTCCCTTATCCATGTGGGATGTTCTGGCTCTTCCAGGCCAAAAGGACATGTTACAAGAGGCATTACAAGCACTTACATTATCTGATGAAGTTTTTTCTGAATAAATTCCTAAGGTTTTAGTAGTTGCAAGTACTAGTACATCCCAACAATCATCTAAGTTGATCAAACCTCCTCCATTTTATGTCACTGTCATTATAGGATAGTGCCTAGTTCACAATTGCATGATTGATTCTGGTGCTACTAGCTTAGTTATGCCAAAAAAATTGTAGACCATTTAGGCCTGAAGTATTAGCCACTTGAAAGAGGGGTAGTTCAGTTAGACGGGACAGTAGTGACAACTGTGGGAGTTATAAAGAATCTAAATTTAACACTGCATGCTTGTCCTAGTTTTTCAGTACCTATGGACATCTACATTATTGATTTGCCTCCTAACTTCTCTATATTTTTTTTATGAGAATTTACTGCCAAGATAGGAGTTTATTTATCTACAGACTGGACTCACATGCTTTTCTGCACCAGGTACAATACTAAAGTTACTATTCCCTAAGAACATATTGCAAAATTATGTGTTGAACAGTATGTTGCTAGTGCTGGAAATGAATCAGCAATTTTATTATTTGATCAAGAGGAAATATCTGATATTTTTGAAGCTCAAACACAAATAAGTAAATTTCCTGATGTTTTGTTAGATGATTGGGAAACTGAAAATATTGGAATTTTAGATCAATACATTGAAGAACCAAGTTTGGGTAACTATGTTATCCATGAGATTTCTGATTTTCTACTAGCTGATGTAAAAAGAGCATATTTAAATTCAGAACAACAATCTAACGTTGTTTGGAAGTTGTTTTTTGATGGTTCACACAGAAAAATAGGTGCAGGAGGAGGTTGTATGTTGGTTTCACTAGAAAATAAGAGGTATTACACTTCTTTTAGATTCACCTTTACTTGTACCAATAATGTTGTTGAATATGAAGTCCTCATAAATGGATTGAAGTGGGCCATTAAGAGAGGTATTAGTTGTTTGCAAGTTTATGGTGATTTAGAACTGATTGTGAATCAAGTTAGGAATGTCCATGCAACTAAGAATGATTTATTAAAAATTTATAAGCATGTTGTATGGGATTTAATTGAAGGCTTTGAGGCTTTTAATTTGCAATCTATTTCAAGAAATTAGAACAAACATGCTGATAGGCTTGCTGTTGTTGGAGCCCAATATGATATCCCAATTGAGATCATTAATAGTAAAGGGATAAATTATGTAAAAGTAATTGTTAGACCTGTTGTCCCTAATAATGTTTATCGTTGGAAAGTTTTTGAATTTGACCAACATATTGTTAATTTTTAAAGAGAAGAGGCTGAGTTTGCACAACCAAACCAGAAAAAAATGTAGGAGCAATATGAAAACCAGATCATTCAGTTAAGGACAACAAGATGTCCAAAGGTCTTGTGACCTTAGAGTCCATGTTTGGTACTAATGATCAATTTAAGAAGGATAAATTCAGCTTGCAGATCAAAGAAGAACATTATGAAGAAGTATCAATTGCAAAGGATAAAGTGTTGAAACTTGGAAAGGTATGTACACCTGAAGAACGTCAACCCTTTGTCAACTTATTCAATTAATCTCATGAGATTATTTCTTGGAGTTAATCAGATTTGAAAGGATTTTATCCTAATATTTCTCAGCATACAATTGAATTAGAACCAAGAGCCAAACCAGTTAGGCAAAAATAGAGGCCTATAAATCCTAAACTAGAGCCTCTCATGGTTAAAGAATTGAATAAATTGATTGAGAGCAATATCATTTTCCCAATCAAACATACTTCATGGGTATCCAATCTGGTTCCTGTTAGAAAAAAGAATGGAGAAATTAGATTGTGTTTTAATTTCTATGACTTGAACAAAGCTTCATTAAAGGATGGGCATCCTTTGCCTTCAATAGAAAAAATATTGCAGGTTGTTTCAAGTTCAAAATGGTTTTCATTGCTTGATGTTTTCTCTGGTTACAACCATATTTTGGTAAAAGAAGAGGACAGATTCAAAATAGAATTTACTACCAAATGGGGAACTATCGCTTATCAGAAGATGCCATTTGGCTTATCTAATGTAGGTGCAACATTTTAGAAGGCTATGGACAAGGCCTTCATAAATTTGATGTATAGGTTTGTACTTTTTTATTTGGATGATATTACTGCTTTCTCAAAGAATGCATCAGATCACTTTCAGCATTTAAGAGTTATCTTTGAGAGATGCAGGGAATATGGTATTTCTTTAAATCCCAACAAAATCATATTTGTTGTCCATGAAGGTAAATTTTTGGGATTTATTATTTCAAAAGAGGGTATTACTATTGAACCTGAAAGAGTAAGTGTTATCCTTGCCTTACCACTTCCTCTTCACAAAAAGGGTCTTCAAAGTTTCTTGGGAAGAATAAACTTTTTAAGAATATTCATCCTAGACATTGCTTAGTTACTAATGCCATTAATAGCCATGCTCAAGAAAAATATTGTTTTCAAATGGACCAAAGAAGATAAACTCAGCTTTGAATTAATTAAGGAAGCATTAGCTACTGCCCCTACCTTGTTAAATCCTGATTTTTCAAAGGATTTCATTTTGTATGCATATGGGAATGTTGAAAACATTGCTGCCATGTTAGTTCAGAAGAATGACATGTTTTGAGCAACCAATAGCTTTTTTCAATCAAGGACTTAAAGACTATAAACTGCATTATTCATTTGTTGAAAAGCATGTACTTGTTGTGATTAGAAGTTTGAATAAATTCAGGCATATACTTTGTAACAATAAAATAAGACTTATGGTTGCTCATCCTTCTGTTAAAGAATTTTTGTTGAATAAGGATTTCAACACCAAAAGAGTTGGCTGGATCACAAAGGCAATGGAGTATGACATTGAAATTAAAGTTACCAAGCTGGTAATAGGTAAGGGTTTATGTGCACAGCTTGCTGGAAATGGAGATAACACTCCAAAAGATTATTCTGAAGTGATTTTGGCTTTAGAAGACAATGAAAAAATTACTATCCCAAATTCGCAGAATGATTGGGTGAACGATATGGTTGTTTTCTTGCAAACAGGACGTTGTCCTGAGGGTTTGGAAAGATAAAAAAGGAGGTATTTCAAATTACAGTCCATTCCTTATTGTTTGCTGAATAATATACTGTATAGGAGGGATTACAATGGCGTACTGCTGAGATGCATTAGTGGAGATCAAAATGATTTTTTTTTGGAGGAATTCCATGATGGTTCAGTAGGTGGCCATTTTGCTACAAGAACAACAACATTAAAGATTATGAAGGTTGGCTATTTTTGGCCAAACCTGTATAAAGATGCCTTCATATGGGTGAGAAGGTGTTTGAAATGTATTATTTTAGCAAATAAATAGAGGTTATTAGCTTTACCTCTTAATCCAATTCAAGTTGAACAACCTTTTGTTAAGTGGGGACTAGATTTTATTGGCCCCATAAATCCATCATCAAGTTCAGGTCATAGATATATTCTAACAGCAATAGATTATTTTACAAAGTGGACTGAGGTTGTTGCATTGAAAGATTCAAATGAAAGTTCAGTTCTAAATTTTTATGAAGATCTGATTGCAAGGTTTGGAACACCTAAATCCATTATTTCTGATAATTCCTTGGCCTTTTTAGGCACAAGAATTACTGATTGGGTAGTTAAGAACAATGTTTATCTTAGTACCTTGTCCAATTATTACTCATAGGGTAATGGACAAGTTGAATCAACAAATAAAAATCTGATTCGCATCATCAAGAGGACTATTGAAGATAATCAGTGAGCTTGGAACAACAAGCTAAAATAGGCCTTATGGGCTGATAGGATCACCCCAAAGTGCTCAACATGTAACTTACCTTATATGTTGGTCTATGGAAGAGAGGCAAGGTTGCCAATTTCAGTAGAGTTTCCAAGTTTGAGCCTGATCAAAGAATTAGATTTGCTAGACCAGCTGCCTATGGAGGTAAGGCTTGCTGAGTTGATAGAGTTAGAAGAGATTAGAAAAGAATCTTTTCATAAGTTGGAAGAACATCATGATCAAATGAAGAAGAAATTTGACATAAAATTTGTTGAAAGAGTCTTTGCAGAAGGTGATTTAGTGCTCAAATGGGATAAGATGAAGAGTAGACCTAGTAAGCATTCAAAATTTGATGCCATTTGGGATGGTCCATTTGTGATTATAGGATGCAAGGCCCATAATGATTTTCAGCTCTCAAATATAGAAGGATAAGAATTTCCAATCCCAGTTAATGGGATCCACCTCAAGCGTTGCTTTTGAGGTTAGTTGGTTTGAATAAGTTCTTTTCACATAGTTAGTTTCTTTCATTTAGTGACAGTTAGTACTTCTATTCTCACAGTGGTCAAATCAAGAAGATACACACCATGCATAATCAAAAACCCATTGGGGTTCCCGGTTATAAATGATAAATAATTGAATGATGTAATCACAGTAGGAAGATAAGTTGTTTTTCAAATAGTTTGCTTTGCAGTTTTGAAGGTTAGAATGAATAGAAACAACAAGATCAATCACATGATATATGCATGAACATCATACCCATCACATGAGACATGGATAAATTTCATTGTCTCATGTCATAAGCATCATACCCAAACATATATTATGCAACCAAGGTTGTTGTTCAAGCTCATTCTACCTTTGAGTTTAGTTGTTTTATTTTCTGAACAACAACAACATCATATAAATTATGCTCATCACATGATACATGGATAAGTTTCATTGTATCACATCATAAACATAAGTTATACAACAATGATGAAGTTTCAGGTTGTTGTTCAATAATAGTTTGCTTTCTCTAAGTGTGGTCAGCACAAGTTTCAGTTTTCTGTTGGCAGTTGTGTGTACAGTTTGAGAAGGTTCAGTTGTTCCTAAAGGCTGAAGACTCTGGCCCAATGGATAAGCAAAAGGCAGCTGGTCTAATTTTATTCAGCAGGAAAACACCCCTGTGAGGTCACCAAAAAATGTTACCAATTTTGTTTGCATACTAAATTGGTAAATTGACATTAATTTTACATAGAATTATGGATTGAATAGTTGTTGTTCTAAGTTGCAGAATTGCTGAAATACAGAAAAGGAAGTATACAATGCAGAATGACAATTATAAACATCAAAAGACTGCATAGAGGTACACCTCTTAAACATTACTAGTCAGCTTATGAAGATGAAATACATTGCAATGCATTCATATTATTGTACTCTAAGTATTGATCATGCTCAAATTTGCAAACTCATAAGTGATCATTACATTGTGCATTCAAACTGAATGTATTAGGCAAATGTTTATTCAAGGTTACATCTTTCATATTGAGAACTTAGAGAAGATATCCAATTCTGAAAGTAAGATAGAAGCATGTAGGGTTTAGGGGTCCAAGCATTGTCTTGAAGAGGTCTTTTGCATCCTAGTAGTTGGTTGTCTGAAATTTGTCAAGTCTTTGTGTCTATGTCCGAGTCCTTCTGTCATTTTTGTATTCTAGGTCTAGGGTCCTATATCCTGCATCATGAAAAGAGAAAGAGTTAGATCCAAATTGGATCTAAGCAATGCATGGAAACCAAAACAACATCAATCAAACTTTCAGAACTGGAGATCAGCCAATAAAATCAATACAAAAGTGAAGTATGCATCTACATCAATAGAATAAAAGTATCAAAGGGACATAGCTTCATGAGACCTTTTACTATTTATATTTATCATTCTGCATTACTCAAGAGTTGTTTTTTGTAAGATCAAATATCTGAATTAAAGGGATTTAGTTCTTGTAGCTGAGAAACCTTTTTCAGAACATCAAACATATTAGGTTAGTAAACCCAACCAGCCAACCAACATACATTAATAAATTTCATTTCACATGACACTCACACAAAAACATTGATTGGTTGATTTTGTTCGCTAACCTAATAGATTGATTCGGTGGTGTGTGCAAGTAAGACGAGCAAAAGTATATTCAAATGCAGAAAGAAACATAATCTATAAATTCACAAGTTGCAGATGATAAAAAGAAAATGTTGTGAAGTGTTGCAATCCCGTGCTCGAACCTCATAGGATGCATTACATACAATACCAGAAGCTAAGAGTTCATGAGTTCAGAAAGATGATATGATGCGGGGAAAGAAGATGCAGTTCATAGAAGGTAATACAAAATGCAAGCATGTTGTTGCAAGTTTTAAATGCTATTGAGACAAAATGGAGAATACAATGGTGTTGCTAAAAGGTGCATGTGAAATAAAACATGAACTAACAATGGATGTTCCGGATGATCAAAGAACAAAGAATGAAGTTGCAAGTGAAAAAGAAATGAATTGCAAATGAGGTAACACTATTATGCATTACTGTGCAAGTTAGGGTTAACTGTAATACTACTGGAAAGATGATTGTTGCTATTCATCAACAAAAGTGAAATGTCCTTTTCTATTATGTTATCAAATGGATCATGCCTATGAAAGATTAAGCTAATGTTTAAACAACATTTCATTTTTTTACATCAAGCATTGCATAAAGACATCAATCTTATGTTGGATTCCAAGTGCATAAGGATGTCACTATTATAAAAAATAGTGCATATACCAGAAAGGAACACATATGCTATTACAAAGAAATATGCATAGGTAGAAGAGTCAATTGCATTGGAATTAAGAAATGCATGTCTGGAATTCTAAATACTATTGCCTTTAAAAAGAGGGTCAAGTAGAAATTGCTACTGTGTTGTTCTAGATACTAACATGTTTGAATGAGAAAGAAATAGAAAGACAATGATATACATTCTTACAACTGGATGGGAGATAATGTGCATATTCAGACAGTGAGGTACTTCAAGATATGCATTACATATGCAAGAACTGAATAAAACAATGTTTTCTTCAAAAGGAAAACTTGTGGCACTGTTAGTGATCAAGATTGAAAAGCAAATGATGTTGTTATTACATATGTTCAATGCATTTTTTAAAGCAATATTCAAGAAAAGTGACAGTGTTATTCTACATATTTAAAAGATGAATGCTTTATTCCAAGTGCATATTCAATTAAGCGGTGGCATTATTTGATGTTGTATTCTACATGAGAAAATAACAAATGCAAAGGTTATGCACATATGATAAGTCAAATGACATATTCTAGAATGAAGAGTAAAAGGTAAGTATTGTTAATGTTATTTATGTTCAAATGAAATGCCTAATCAAGAATGGATATCAAATTACAGTAATATTTTAGCATTTTCAAATAACAGTGTATATGCCAGACTTAAAGATGAATAACAGTGTTAATAATATGCATAGTGATCAAATGACAGTTCAAAAATTAAAATAAAGATGCATTGTTGTAAAATAAAGCTCTGTTCACAACAATAGGTATGGGAGTCACGAGCCCATGCTCAAACCCCATGTGTCTATTTCTAATTGGAGTCACAAAGGTAGATTGAAATACCAGTTATTTTTGTATTACAAAGTTTTAGACAAAATGACAACAATAGTTTAAATCTCTTTGTCTCTACAAAAGAGTGATGGCATCCAAGCACGAGAAATCATTGTCAAAAGAAGAACACAGGAGGACAACATAGCTACAACTCAAGACAAGATGAAGATAGAACCATATGTTTTCCAATTCAACAAAGACACTATGGTTTCCACATATTACAATGACCTTCAGACATGGTGGCAAGTTCATTTAAAGCCATAGTTTTAACATTCATTAGTGGAGCGACAGGAAGTCTGAGGTCATCTCTCGGTTTCAACAACAGACAATACTTGCAATGGTCTCATCATTAAATATAGAATTCATTAACATTCACGTGTGCAACTTTCTAGTTCAACAAAGGTTTAAGTTAAGCAAAGTAAAGATAAAAGTGATACATTAAACTTAGTTTTTAAAGCGGGAGCATGCAGACAGTGAGAAATAATAATTTTTTTAGCAAGAATACATGGAAAGATCATAGACAACATGCATGGTGGAGATAACGACATAAAAAAAACCCAGAAGTTATTTGCTACTAAAAATGGGCACCCAGATTGAATAAACCCCAAAAATCAATTTACAACAGCATGTTAAACAAAGGAAAAGACAGAGTGAGTAAAAAAAATGGAAAGACAACTTATCTTTGAGTTACAAGCAAGCATGCATGTAGGAAAAGTTCTGATTAGCTCAAGTTCAACTGCATTGAGTGCGAGTTCCTTTTTTCTATAACCCACTTCATACA
Source organism: Thuja plicata (assembly GCA_018584345.1). Classification (NCBI taxonomy): domain Eukaryota; kingdom Viridiplantae; phylum Streptophyta; class Pinopsida; order Cupressales; family Cupressaceae; genus Thuja; species Thuja plicata. The sequence goes on from MU224948.1 coordinate 2,013,773, forward strand.
ACAAACACGAGCTCCATATTTTTTGCAGTGCAGTCCAAATCCCAAATTGTAGCCGCGGTGGAAACAACATAGAACCCGAGTTCTCATCTTTTATGGCATGCAGACTCCAAGTTCAAGTGGATGCCATGACGGTGGAGAGAGCCCAAGCTCTTCTCACCCAAAGTGTTATGACAATGAGGAGCTCAAGTTCAACTAAAGATAGCATGAAGCTCCAGTTTGAAAGCATACACCCAAATACCAAACGTCGCCCATGAAAATGTAGAAGCAAAATGCCATATATTATGGCATGTAAAGAGAAAGTAGATGCAGTGGTGGACAGAGCTCGAGCTCTATGAAAAAAAATATTTGAAACTCTAGTATGATGCATATTTCGTGCTCTCCATGAATCTCGAGGCTGATACATGCAGAGAGTTCAAACTCTCTTAGAACTTCACCATATTACCCATTGAATACAAAGAACCCAAGTTCAACATATAAGATATTGTTTAACTAAGGAAAAATCAAACACAGAGAGGCATGAATAATACTAAAACCAAAGGCATGGCGGCACCAAGAAGTAGAGAACCCTAACATTTCTTCCAAGACAGCCTTTCAAAATGGAATGTGAAATGCAATATGCCAAGTTTTGGTGAAATTTCAAGTCCGCTGATAGAGGGAGTTAATGCTTTGTTAAACTGCAGTGCACGAAGACCTCACCAAATGCCACGACAACCTCTCCAAGTACCTTGATAGCTCATTGATGGATATTTTTTGCATCAATTGGTCATGTTGACCTTAGTAATAGGGTATTGAGTTTAGCATGTTCTTCATATATGCTATGAGTTAAGGTTTCATGTGATGGAGTTAGGGTTTAGGTGTTTTGGGTTACATTTTAGGTTATATTTGCTAGATTTTGATGTAATATTTAATGTATTGGTATATTCTTTGAAAGAGATATATTTTAAAATAGAAAACATTAGGGAGGCTCTAGTTTGGGCATGAATTATGCCTTAATTTTAGGGTTTCAAGCTGATTATTAGGACCTTTTTTGGAGGGAGGGAGAGTTTTAGAGATTGACTTTGAGAGATATATAACTGAACCTCTTATTCAATATTAGGGGTTCAGAATTTGGGGAATAAGAGGTATTAGTGAGCATATTGTTCTGTTGCATCTTTTTCACATATTTTGTAGCCATCAGTTCATGTTTGAGACAAATTATGATCAAGCGAGTGCATACATTCCTTGTCATTTTTTGTACTTTCTCATGTAACTATTTTGCAGATTTTGAAGATAATAAGCTTGTCCCCATTATTCATACATATTTTTTGAGTTTTGCATTATTCCTTGCAACCTTTCTGCATTTAAGTGTATTGTGTCTTTTAGCATAGATTAGTGAATTAATTCTTATTCCTATTCCAAGTTGTAAACATTAAACCTTTTACAAAAATTACATGTTTGTTGGCAGAATTGTTACCATTAGTGGCATAAAACCCTAATAGTGAATTATAGGTCATCTTATGTGTTGTGTAGTGATTTTTATTGGAGATCTTAGTGATGTATGTCTTGTAAGGGCTGGTTTATAGTTCTGACAAATCTGAATCCATTTGGTGTATCACTCTTTTTAGCTAATTTATCCATTTTTCAGTTATCCTTCTCCCTTTTCCCAAAAACCATAAAAATCAGTATTAGGTGATATTCCAAATCAAATAGGAACCGGCTTAGAATTCATAGATTTTTTCTCTCTCCCAAAATGAGAATGTTTCCATGTTTCAACAGGATAGCTAGATTTCAAATCAAGCTAAAGGCGCAATCCTGATTGACAACACTAAGCTTTAATCTAAATATAAAACTTAAGATTTTTTTCTGATGTGTAAGTCAGATCCACATTTCTTGGAATAAAGTTGTCTCTCGGTAGACTAGTTCTTGGGTTTTCTCTTTAGTCTGCATGTCGGGTTGCTCTGTAGACTTTCCTCTCGGGTTCCTCTGTTGTCTGTTCTATCAGTTTACACTGTTGACTGCTCTGTCAGGTTACTATGTAAGTTGTGTCATCGGTTTACATTGTAACCTTTGTTGTCAAGTTCCCTTGTGAATTTGTCTACCGGGTTCCTCTGTACTTAACATTTTCAGTGACCTCTGTTTAATTGTTGTGTCGGGTTGCACTATAAATATATCTTTCGATGATCATGTACTGATGGTTCAAAAATTGTTTCCTTTGCATACTAATGGAAAAATATGTCATCAGCACCATTCAAATACATCATGAACATTAGTTATACGATATCCCTCATAGTTCATTTGATACTTTCTTAAAGCACGTTTGATACAAGCTCCTGCACCATCATGCTCACCCTTTCCATGTCCACTCTCAAATAAACTCCAAAGATGTGGTATCTTTTGGTATCGATGATATCTACATAGTGCATAAAATGACCTTACTAAGTTGAATTATGATGCACATCCATCTGACCATATGAAATGCTTTTCAAATTTTTTTGTCTTTGTTTTCCAAATATCCAAAAAACATCTTAAAGGAATGCTTGACAAAATGTGTGGCATGCTCTTTATCATCACTAATGTAAAAATGACATTATTTATTAATGACCCATGCTTGATATGTACTTTCAAAACTATCCAAATCTAATTGTGCATTTGATAAGACACTTGGACCATAATAGTGACCTTCTCTATAAAGTAGTATTATGCTTGAAGTTGTTTTTGAGAAACAAAAGAGTAATTTTTCTACAAAGTCAACAATCGATAAAATTGTTCCAGGTGGGAAAGTTTCACTTGGTGTTTGGAAATTTTCTACTTTCCACTTAGAAAAAAAATCATGACGTATATATGGTTGAATCAATTTACGAAAATTCTCCATAAATTCTCCAACAAGTATCTCCTCCTCTACATATTCCAACCTTGTTGATTCTTTACCAATTTTTATTTAAGACTTTATGTACTTGTAACTCTTACGTTTTACCATCCTCTTCATGTCAGTATCTTCATCTCTCAAAGGAAATTTAGCCAAATTCCCAAATGTTTCCTGTTCCTCTTATGCAATCTATTTCACCTATTGCATGATCATCAGAATTGTCAGATAAGATTGATGTTATGAATTGGCTTGGTTGTTTAGCAAAGGCATTTTGAAAACCATCACTTTCTTCTATCATCTTTTGAAACCCTTGATAGTAGAGATAAAATTCAATATGATATCGACAAAAAGTTTCAAAAGATTTATTTATCTTCACAAAATGTGGCTTTAATATTTAAAACATTGTTTTTCCAATCTTTATGTTAAGATTTGAATTACAAAATAAGAGAAACAATTCATGTTGTGTGGTGTCCAAACAATTTTTTGTGTGTAGAAAATATTCCTTAGAACCAATCCTCTTCTTGATAACATCTCTTCTATTTGGAAAAGGATGAGTATGATAAGTCCAAAATGTAGTAATAAATTTCCTAATTGTTTCCTCAATCCTATCAGAATGAGGAGCTCTACACATTAGTGCCAAATTTCCTTCCAATGTAGTATCATCCAAATTGATTCTCCTTTTCAAATAATGTGATATTGTCTTCCTTTTGTACCAGATATGAGATGACAGTGAAGAGATTTGTCTTTTTTGGGATATGTTTTTTATTTAAAATAGATGTCAATATCACTATTCTTGAAATGGACTTATGTATAGATCTAGTTGTTTTCCCAATGGAATGAAAACCTTCCTTAACACTTTCAAAAAAATATTTTTGTAGGTTAGATGATTTCCTCTTTTTCAAAGTTGCATCTACACCCAATAATTTTAATAACTCTTTTAACTCATCTTTAAGAAGTGAAATTGATAATGTGTGTGTGAAAATTGGTCTAAGCTAGATACACAACACTTCAATGAGTCATTATTCGATTGCTTGAAACAAACTAAATTATTGAAACATAAAATAACCAAGGAGACTCATTGCCTTCTGATAAATAGGAATGTGGAATTGCTCTCAGATCATGACAATTCCAGTGACTTTAGAATCTATCTAAACAAAGGATCTGAATGATTCTAAACTAGAATGATATGCGAGATGCAAGGAAAACTAATCCAAGATTTAGCTAAGATGTATTTCAAAAGACAAATCAAAGTGTGATCTAAATTATGAAGTGAAAATGTTTTCAAAGTAAACTAAACAATCTAACAATGCTTAAAGGATAAATACTCAAATAAACACAATTATGCATAATAACAATACTCAAAAGTCTGGGGGTCCTTTGTGAGGAAATGAAGCCATCTTTTATAGAAAATCTCTCTCAAATCGACGGCTGAGATTGAAAGCTAAAGAACAGACAAGATTCAAAATGAAGAAGCACAATCCACATGCATGAAAAATGATTCGTCGAGAGAGTCAGTTAACTGAACTGACTGATCAGTCATTTAGGAAACTTCCAAAATCTATTTTTCAGTTAACTAGATTGTTTCCAAAATGAAAAGCAAATAATAATCAGTTAAGTGAACAAAGAAGTTTTGTTTTTATTTTGATATTTAGTTGACTGGAATGATGACATATTAATGCATTTTTGAATATTAAATTGATTTAAATGCACTTTTCACTCAACTGATTAATTTAATTCCTTTTCTAATTTAATTGACAATTTAGTAATTTATTTAATCAACATTAATTAAAATAACATAATGTTTATTTGTCAATGTTTTGTGATTTTAGGAATTAATTAATTGATCAAGTGCGATGATAGATTAGGACCTAGGGTTAAGGTCAGATAAGACTGAAGAAGTTGAATTTCCTTTAGGGTTAGGACTTAGGATGATCAAGATTAGAGTTTTCTTGATGAGAGATCGAGATTAGGGGTCTAAGGTTTAGATGACCATTTTTAGGTCATTATTAAGACGATAGGCTTTTCCTCCGGAGCGGACTCGCTACCGTACACACATTAATTGTCTCACACTATTTTATTGTCTCACGCACCTGATTTTGATTAAGCGAATTCCACCTCCTGGTTTTCATCACCGGTCAGTTTCCTGGCAATCATTTGCTCCGTTTCATTACTCTCGAGAAAAAAATCATTGAAACCTGCCCCTCCCATACTGCTTTCCTCCAAGGCTCACATACATCTTTCCCTGCGAACAAACTGCCATCTGAACACGCAGGTTGTAGCCTTTTTAGCTTTTGGCATGTAACACAGGAGAGTTCACCCACTGACCATAAAACTTCGATTAGCGAAAGAAAGCAGTTTTACAGACTCGCCTTCTCATATTTACTGCACCACGAAACCAATTTTTTTTTTTTTTGTAAGTTTCCACCATCTTAGTCAATTGCAATCTATGGATTGGAACAACTTAAGTAGTTGGGTATCACTGAAATATGACCACATTCATCACTTCTAGAGCATAGAGTAGAGTCACAAATTTAGCATAGAGTGGCAATTTTACCTTGTCACACTATAGTGATGAAGCATTTTTTTATTTTAATTATTCTTATTATCTGAGTATGCCCTGCTTCACTCTAGCTGTGGCTGTTGTCACTGCTCTTTGGTAGCTTCAAAATTTTTAAATATGCCCAATGCCTATTACGTCTACCGTCACCCACGAGCCTGACCTGATAATGCTATTTATTGTTGCTTCCAAAACATAAACTAGTTCAATATTTAAAAAAAAAAAGCCTGTGCAGCTAATCACGTGGAAGTTGTAATGGTCTATGCATAACTAGGAATCACATTTAATGTCCAATGGGTGTGTCAATGCGTATTTGTAATGATAATAATCTTTTAATTAATTTGAAAGTCATAAAGAAACCTGATTTTTTCCCTGTGACAGTGTAAGTCATTTTATAGAATATATGGTGTTAAGAAGATAAACTATATTGTATATTGAATTGTCTTGTGATTTACCAAAAATAAATCCATTTATTTTTACTTTTTTATCTTATCTTATATGAAGAATTGAAGGTTTTTTTTTAAATCAATTCTATTTTTTTACTTTTGTTATCTTATCTTATACGAGAAATTTAAGGTTTTTTTAAAATCACGATTAATGTATTATATAAAATATGAATAAACATTAATAACTCATAACTTCTAAAGCATAAGAATTTATAAATATAAAAATTATAAATCTTAATAAAAATTATAAATATGATTTATACCTCATAAAGAATTGAAGCTTTATTTAAAAATTCATAATATTATCACTAGAAGAATTGAAAGTACTATTTTACATTAATTAAAAGTTTACCAAATTCTTTAGTTTTATAGACACTACTCTCATAGATAGTATTAGTTTTCTTAGGTATTTAGAGTAAAATGTTAATTTTACATGAAATGAAGTTGTGAAAGTATTGTGATTAATTTTTTTTAGGAGAGTTAATATTTAAAAAAAGGAATAGACATGTAGATATCTCATGTTATAAAAAAATGAACCAAAACTAAATTTATTTATTCTTTCATTAAAAATTCATGTTTAAATAAATGTCAAGTAAATTTTAAGATGTTTGATAAATAATATT
>MU224948.1:2031884-2047683 GCA_018584345.1 Thuja plicata
ATAACTAATTCCCCCCCCCCCCCCCCTCTCAGTTATCCTTTGGGACTATTCTAACATAAACTTACAGAGAAGATCAACCCAGCAGTGGCAGTACTTAAGGTAACTATGTCAGAATTAGTAAATGGCTTAGAAAATATCATATCAGAAGCCATTATTATTCTACATTAGTTATGCACATTAGATCACTTAACTACCAAGATTAGTGAAAAGATAAAGAAAATAGATCAAGATCTAAAGAATAGTGCACATCGTCTATCAACCGAGGAACATGCATTACAGATGCATTACACCAAGGTACTTCAAAACAAGTGGTTAAGAATAGACCTACAGAAAGAAGAGGAGAAACTCAGAGAGCAAGTAACCAAGCTTTAGGTGACGTTTCTACCGCATTTAGCCATGATGCAAAAACATGTGACAACGACAAAGAATCCTATTGCCACTCTAGAATTATCAATCACAGAAAGTATATATGATATGCATACTCAGATAAATCTAGAGCTACTTACCCTCGAGCATTTAAAGGAGGAATGGGAGAAATTAGTGGAAACTCTCAAGAATACCCATCCCAATATTTTTGACAAACTGTAAGTTATACTCCTTTTGTCATTAATTTCAAAAAAGGGGGAAATATATGTATATATGTTTAGTAAAAGTGGGGATAATATAATCATCTGTATGAGTTCATATACATATACAGAGTATATACAAAGGGGGAGAGAATGTACAAAGGGGGAGTCACTATTTATATCATTATGTACAGTAATAAGTTTTTGATACTAATTCCAAAGGGGGAAAATGTTACTCTAATTACACATTGAAGTTGTCATTATCTATCAAGCAGATATTATGGACAGTCAGTTTAATCACCAAAGTATAGAGTCAACCGAGAGCATTGATCGCTCCCAGAGTCAACTGAGCATAGTGATTACCGAGTAGACAGACTATACCAAATATAAGATAACACCGAGCTACATAAAATAACCAAGCACCAATATAACAGAGATACACAGACAACAACAAGCACCGAGAGACAACAATAACCGAGTGGAACAAAGACCACCTAAAATTTTTTTATGGCACATTAATCCATGTAACAAATTTTTATCTGACCTAGATAACGGTTTACACGATTGAGGAAGACATTAATTATGGATATACAACATTAATTGTTTATGTCTCCTATGTGTAGATGATCAAGGTAAATTTTGTACATCGCTGATATTAGGATAAAGATGTAATTGTTAAACCCTAATTAGGTCATATTGTTTGATATATAAATGTATAGATGTCAAATTTTGTTATGTATATTGATCAAGAAATGATCAAGTAGCCACCACACTATAGACATCAGAGATCAGACAAGGGATTTGCAGAAAGAGACCACATTGAAGAAATCGGTTTTCAGAACTAAGGCAAGGCTACCAAGAAGAACATAGTAGAAGGTATTATCATTCACATTGAGGTGATATATTTTTATGAACTTAATGGATCTGTATCAACAATATTGAGATTTATATGTTTCAGATCAAAATTTTGTTACTCTCTAACAATTGTAATAGACTCCTAAATCTCTTAATAGAGTAGACTTAACAGTCTTATTGTAAATCTCTTAACCAAATGCACACATAGATTGTGTTGCAAAATCCTCACATGAGGTAGATATAATCGATCTTATTGTTACTCCTAACAGGGTAAGATCGTCAGAAGTGATCATTTTGTAAAGCTTTAATAGGCTAACTTTATTTCTGCAGTAGTGAAGTTTTGTGGTCTCATCCCCACCATAGTTTTTGCCTTCTAACAAGGGTTTTCTATGATACCAAAATACTAGTGTCACGAGCATTTGATTTTATGTATGTGTATTTTTTACTTTACATGCATTTACATTTCAGCATTGATATTATGTATGTAATCTACTCGGTCGATTAATGAAGAACAGAGTTTACAAGATTTGATTGAATTTTTTTAATGGTACTGATTCACCCTTCCCCTCTTAGTACACATCCTTTACATTATCCCAATAGGAATTTGGATGATTTTGGTCATATTGGATCATTTTATGGTCATAGGAATCCAATGGATGTCATTGTGGGTTCACAAAGTGGCAACTATAACAATGTTGTAATGTTGCTAAAAAGTTGTCAAAGTTGCTCGAGAAGTTCAAAATGTGGTTACCAATGATCAAAACCATTCCTGATCAGTCTGCATTATGTTTTGAATATATTTAAGCATATCCAAGCCTCTTCCAAGGAGGTTGGAAGTGTTGGAAATTGTAGAAGCAATTTTGATGCAAGTTTGAATAAAAGGAAGCAGATTTCTTGAGAATTTTCTGTGTATAGATTGTGTGCATATTGGGAGCATGAATTTAATGCCATTATTTGATAGCCTTGTAAGTCTATTTTCCAAAACATTTGATTTGATTTCAATTGGAGTTATAGATTAAAATTTATATACAATTTGGTGAAAGCGGTTTTGTAGGGCATCAATTCTCGGCCTATCACACAAATGGAACCCTAGCTTGTCATTTCTCTAGTGGAAATCAATGGCCTATTGGAAAATATAGGTTAGGAATGTATTATTAATGATTCCTAAGGCTCTGCTCAATATCTAGTGTTCTGGTCCTTTTAGCATCAAGCCCTAGGCTAAATATCTCAATGTATTTAGCCAGTTTGATAAGAACAGTCATGAGTAGATGAAGTATTGATTGAAGGGATCAATTGAAGGGTTGAATTAGGTCATTTGGAGTTATTAGAAGGTTTCCAAATTCCTAAATTCATTCTATGTACCCATCATAGACCACTTTCTTTATAAACCAAGCCTAATTTGGCCAATTAGGCATGTGTGCTTTGTGAGGGTTTAGTGGTGTTGGAGTAGAGTGGGCCTTTGGGTCTTTGGGGATTGTAATAACTTCATAATAAGTGTCTGAAAACAACCAACTTTTGTTATTTTCCCTTTAGATTCAAAAGTTGTGCAAGGAAAACCCCTTGGAAAGGGCTACAAGGAATTAGAGGACATTGTGAGTTGGGTGTTTGTGGATGTGTATGAGCCGATCTATTGGATTATTATCTATCCATAGGACCCTATTAGGGTGTACTAATCATTGGATTGATTGGGTGAAGCCACTGGTGAAGATTTCACACTTTGGTTGGAGTTTAGGGAAAGTGTCCCTAAGACATAATTTGAAGAGATTGTTTCATAACCTTGGGTGTTGGATTTGGGGTAAGAAAAGTGTGTAGACCTCATAGGAAAGTATATATCCATTCTATTGGAAGGAGTGTAGAGTTGGATTATGCCTAGACCAAGGTTTAAGGGTTTTGGATTATTCATTCTACCAGTAAGTGTCAAGTTGTAGTTATTGTCGAGTGCCTGTGATTGTCTAGCAGTCCAGTGTTTTCCAAGTGTTCCTATATGTGCCAAGTGAAACATAGGTTTACTGATACTTGGTAGCTTCCCACTATGCACTCTACATTAGGTGGTATCAGAGCACTGGGATTGGTTTTGGGAAGACATTTGAACCATGGAAGAACAAGATGAAGAGGAACTCCCTACAAGGATGACCAATGTAGAGTTGGAAAAGTTGGTGAGAGAACAAGCGGCTAGAAGTAGAAGGCTTGAAGAAGAATTGGAGAGGATGAAAATTAAACAATAAAGGAATGTTGCCGAGGAGTCAGAAGAAGAGGCTCATATTCATAATAGAGGAGAGATACCTACGGATCAGAGACCCCTCCTAGAAGCCCTTGAAAGAGTTGGGAGGAAGGACAAGGTGGATCTACCCGTATCTTATGGTACGAGATGAATCCAGAAGAATGCATGGACTGGATAGAGGCATTAGAGAATTATTTTGAATATGAGAAGGTATCTGAACATCAGAAGGTGAAGTTGGCTAAGTCAAATATGAAGTTTCCAAACCTTATTTGGTGGAACTTCATACAAAGTGAGAGGGTAGAAGAAGAAAGAAACCGTATTTCCACTTGGAAGAAGATGGTGAGTGAGATCAAGAAACAGTTTATCCCTGAGGACTATGAAGTATTCCTACACAAGAAAATTCAGAATCTAAGACAAAAAGACCTTAATTTAAATTCTTATACAAAAGAGTTCCATAGAATGACTCTTGAATCCAAGATACCAAAGGGTGAGAAACAAAAGCTAGCAAGGTACTTAAATGGTCTTAAGTACAGTATCCAAGATGAGCTTAGTTTGTTCAACCCTGAGACTGTCTAAAGGTGCTATCAAATGGTACTAAGGTTTGAGGAGAAGAAAAGAAGAAAAGGTGAAAAAAATAATAGAGGTAGAGGGAAATTTTTTAGAGGAAGAGGTAGATTCAACGGTAGGGGATCATCTTCAAGAAGCCAAGGTGAATCTAGCAATCAAGGATCATAAGAAGAGACAAGTAACATAAGTGCTTTTAGAGGAATGAGATCAAAAAGTAGGGGAGGATTTGGTGGGAGAGGACCTAGTGTCTTCACTGGTAAGTGTTTCACTTGTAACCAGGTTGGGCATCAATCTTTTAGATATCCTGAGAAGCTTGGAAAATAGACAAGGAGGATATAGAAGAGTGCAGTTGACCCAAGAGGATGATAGTCAAAGTGTATCTTCTTATCACACCACCACTTCAAGGCCTACAAATCCAAAATAAGGAGAATGTCGCATGATGCAAAGGACACTCCTAAGGGTACCTACCACTTCAGGGCCACCTCAGAGGAAGTAATTATTTAGAACAAGCTGCAAAGTGAACAATAAAGTATTCAAAGTTATTGTAGACTCTGGATCCACTGATAATATTGCATCTAGAGAGTTGGTTGATAAATTAAATTTACAAAGGATCCCTCATCCATTCCCTTATAGAGCCTCATGGTTGACAAAAGAGAAACAAACCCTCATTTGTGAACAAGTTTGGGTAAAATTCAATATAGGAGAATATGTAGACAAAGTTTTGTGTGATATCACTAGATGGATGCATGCCACTCATTGTCAGGAAGGCCCTAGAAATTTCATGTGAATGCCAAACATGATGGGAAAACCAATGTGTATACTATAACCAAGGGTGGAGTTGAATATGTTATGAATCTACTTCCTGATGATGGGAAGGAAAAGCATGTGGTTAGTATTGTCTTGTGTGTTGGGGAGAAAGAATTCATGAATTTATTGAAGGAGAAGGATACACCTTGTTTTTCTTTAGTTGTGAGACCCCAAAAGATAACCCTAAAGTAACCAAAGGTCAAAGCCACTAGCAGAGATGCAGGTCCTAAAGAGGTTAAAGCACCATTGGATCAATATAAGGGTCTGATTGTAGAAAGAAAACTAGAGACTTTACCACCTCATAGGGAAGTGAGTCACTACATAGACCTCATACCAGGGGCTACCCTTCCAAACAAGGCAGCATACAAAATGACCCCCAAACACAATCAAGAAATAACACAATAGATTGAGGAATTATTGTCTAAAGGGTTCATTAGGAAGAGTGTAAGTCATTATGATGTCCCTGTAGTACTAGCACCTAAGAAGGAAGGTACATGGAGACTATGTATGGATTCTAGGGAATTAAATAGGATAACTATCAGGTATAGGTTTCCTATGCCTAGAATAGAGGATCTAATGGATTGTTTAGGGGGTGAAAGCTATTACTCCAAAGTGGATCTAAAAAGTAGTTACCATCAGATAAGGATTAGAGGTGGAGATGAGTGGAAAACAGCTTTCAAGACCACATAAGTTCTTTATGAGTGCATTTTCATGCTTTTTGGTCTCTCAAACGCTCCAAGAACTTTTATGAGGCTTATAAATGAAGTCTTAAAGCCTTTTCTCAATAATTTTGTTGTTGTATATCTTGATGATATTCTAATTTTTAGCAGGAGCAAGGATGAACATCTCAAGCATTTGGACATGGTATTGAAGAAGCTCCATGAGGAACAGTTGAAGATCAATTTAGAGAAGTGTGTGTTCCTTGAAGAAGAGCTTGTATTCTTAGGATTTGTAATATCCAAGAATAGCCTCAAGATGGATCTTTCTAAGGTTGAATCCATCCTCAATTGGACACCTCCTACTTCTTCTTTAGAGGTAAAAACATTTCATGGTTTATGTAGTTTCTATAGGAAATTTATCAGAAATTTCAGTGGCATATTTTCTCCTATCATCAATACTATTAAAGGTGGAAGAAAATGCATGTTTATATGGACTACTGAGGCTAATGAGTCTTTTGAGTTTCTGAAGAAAAATATTGCAGAGCAACCCATCTTGGTTCTGCCAGACTGTCACAAAGTCTTCACATATTCGAAAGATAAACATGGATGCAAAAATTTAACACAATAATAAACACATAACACCAAGATTTTAGACATGTAAACTCTATTAGGGGATAAAACATGGTGGGGATCAAACCCACAAGATGAATGTACTCTATAAAAAAAATTATATCCCGTTAGGAGTATTACAAATGGGAATGCACATGCATTCAGACACACTGCATAGAGTTCACTGCTCAAATACAATAAGTATCTCAATCCCAAGGAAGGCTCATTGTCTTGCATAATCTTTGATCTCAAATCTTAAAGGACATATTGTCCAAACTCACAATCTGACAAACAACATCTCTGATATGCTAGAATAATTTCAATGAAGTGCATCAAATCTTTGCCTCAATTGCATATTCCACTCATACCTCTTCTCTTCAGCATCTCATACACTCTCTCATCCTTTTGCAATTACAAATGATTACATATGTATATACATTACATCAATTCATCTCAATAAAGATGGCCAGGGACCTAATTACAAAATATTAATTCAATACATCTGAATACATAATGTGATCTATTGAATGTCAGCTAAGACATAACAATGATCCATAACAACATCTTCGAACATGCTCTAGATCCATAAATCACGCCATGATATATCGCAGCATGTTGCACCACCAAGTTGGCCAAGAACAATAAGTACATCAACACATTACATGAAAAACCTCCAATTTTGATCACATAATCTAATGCAATCTAGCAACATGAATAGGACACGATCTAGAAATATTAGCAAGCAACATGAAATACCACAACATCAATAGGAACAACTCTGTCTCATAAATCATACTCATCTCTGTATTGTTCATCGAGAACACTAAAAAATAACCTCTATCATAAAATAAAAATAGCTTGCCAACATCCAAATCATGAACCACTTGTGTCAAGGACACACATCCATGTCCTGAACTCACCTCCAGGTTAGCAACAAAGAATATTGCCAAACTTTTCCAACCCGATCCAATAGGTGAAACATTGTCTCAGACAGATTAACCAAAATAAAAGTCTTTGATAAATCCTTCTTAGCTTACTCAAATCATCATGCAAACCTTTGCCACTTGAACTAAATCAAGTACAAACATCCCCAAACACATTACCAGCTTCGCAAAATTTGATATTCAATATAGTAGTCGTACCACAAAAATCTTATCACTAAACAAACCAGGATCACTATCTTCAACAATAGGAATATGTTGACATCAATGATAAAACATTAATGCCAGCACATATATGCACAATTTGAACAATATCGCAACAAGTTGTTGTCAGGTGGACCTCTATTGGGTATATACTAAATATTACTCTAATGTATGTAAATCTCTTTACTATTAATAAAAATATCCTACATATTACCGATTATAAAATTTATTTTATTTAATACACTAATTAATTGACATGTGGAGCAACTAATGAATTACATTTATTTATTGTCTCCACTTATCTAATTATCATGTTAATTTGTCTCCACTTCCAAGTCCCGCTTACCGATTCTCCTCACCACTTAGCTCTTTTTTTTTTTTTGGGAAAAAGCGAGAGACTTAAACTGCAATGATATTAAATTTTTAAAAAAATAAAAATTACCAAAGGGAAGTACATAACAAAAAAGAAGGTGCACTAAGGACAAGAGCAAGGCTCAACCATTCGAAGAGCATAAAATTCCTAGGGGAAGTTTAGCTAGCTTCCTAGATTCTCTTGACAAGGATTGGTTGACGTGAGTATCATAAGACTCCACTCCCTAATTGAGAAGGTAACTAGATACTGATCAAACTAAAAAAAACTATCTAAATTTTCATGTATATCACCCCCTTTTAAATATTCATTGCATGAAAAATATTAATAATTTTAATAGTTTGAACTAACTTATGATTAAATATTTAGGATTTTATGAATCTTGCACGAACATTACTCTTTCAACATCTGAGTGCCCTAGAAAATAAAATAATGTAATACCCTCACACTTTTGAATAATTAAATCATATTTTTACGATTGACTTTTAATCAATTTGATTAAAATTCCTATTTTATGATGGTGTGACAATAAATAATATATTTAAGTCCGCACGGGTAGTGGAGTTGGTTTGAGGTTGTGGGTGGACAACTCATGGTCTCGGGTTCGACTCCACTCGGTTTAACCCGATGAACCTGGCTTGCGGGCGGTTTGGTTCATCCCCTGAGGATTAGTCTCTCAGCCGGGCTGGGTCGCGGGGATATCTCATAGTTACCAAAAAAATAAAATAAATAAATAAAAAATATATTTATATAAATAAATTAAAGAGTATTAGTTTGTATATTTATATATGTTCTTGTGTATGTTAAATATTATATTATATTGTGAAGTTATTATTGTTAATTTTTTAGGTAATCAAGAAAAGTATTAATGTAAAATAACACATCTTTGTAAAAATAATCATTTAATTATTTCACTAGCACTTGTACCTTTGAAGGGTGCAAAGGTTAAGCCGATAGTATTATATATATTAAATGATACCATTGTATTGTTGATGTGGAAAGTTTGGTGTAATTCCTAATTAATATGGACTTCTCTGATAAATTATATTTGTAAAAGCAAAATATTTTAAATTTCCATTATAAAAGAATGAGCTTCTCTTACTATGATTGTAGGAGTTTGTTTATTCTTCTTTCATTGTTTATAAGTCTGTAATTCAATTGAAAAAATGATACAAAACAAACTAAGAATTATATAATTCAAATTTGAGTGACAAGTAACTTGTTAAGACTCGAGGCCTTGTAGTTGTAGCTATTTTCACTTCTTGGTAAAGAGGATGATTTTTTGGATAACATGATTTGGTGAGAGAAATTTCAGGGGATAAAAACTATAATAAATTATAAAGCACAAGAAATTACAACATTTGGAGCTCTAATGATGTATGTAATGCTCAAATATAATCACGACACACCAAAACAGAAAACTGATAAATGTAAGATTGAGCTGCCCAAAAGAAATGTGGATGATGCCCTACTATAGACTTGATTCTTTCCCCAGTCAACTACTTAGATTTTAAAAATGTGAATAAGGCAGAGGCTAAGCAATTGGCAATAAAATCCAGTCTTTAACGCCAAAATAGAGACAACATTAAATATTGAAATGAGTCTTGAACTAGGGAGTAATCCAGGGCTTGAAACGACTTAGGAAGGGAAAAGTTGTTGAGGATTCTAAATAAAGAAAAAGGTAATGTAAAAAAAACACAAGATGCACAAATAGCACACAGTGCCTAGAATTTTCAACTTGGAAGTCATTACCCAAAATGCCTCTTGAAGCCACATCCAAGTGTTGTTCCATACATTTATGATATCATTTTCTAGAATATCCAACCTGGAACAAACCAAGGTTACCCAGAGACGGGGAGACTTTGAGGTCTCCGGTACGCCTATTTTTCAAAAATAGGAGACAAGGGTACTTGGAGACGATAATTTTTTTTTTAATATAATTTAATAATTTCTAAGAAATACCATAGATTCATAACATAGTGCTTTGAAAAAAAGAACAATGGAAAGTTATAAGTATGAAGTTATGAACATTGAACATTAAAAGTTTAAAAAGTCAAAGACTAATACTAAATATTAATGTCATATTAATATAGAGTCAAATATTTCAAAAGTTCAAAACTCTTATTGCATATCCCATAGTCATATTTGATTTCTGAATATCGTATATGATCATCATCATATCAATAATCAAATTAATAATCGCTGAGACTATCATTACATATTGAAATTTGAAATTCAAAAATATATATTTTGATGCTAAATCGTTGATATGCAAACAAAAAACTCAAAAGTGTAAACCAAAATCAGAAAGCTATCTATATCATCTACTTATTATTATATTAATAAATAATATATTATATAATCCAATAACAATATATTATTATTTAATATTTTATAATTTGTAATTTATTATTTGTTATATTAATATATTTTTTTAAGCAAAAGTGGATATACCACTGAATATATATTAATATAATAAGGACATTTGTTATATTAATATTTATTTATTTGAATTTTTTCTATTTATTTTTCATTAAAAATGTTAAATCATAAATGGCCTTGCTAAAAAATATTCAAATAAGGGTCAAAATCATAAAATGTTGTATTTTAAATTTGTTTTTTAATTAGGAGACGTGGCCCCGGAGACTTCATTTTTTGGAATCGGAGACTTCAATTCTTCAGAGACTTCGCCATGAAGTCTCCGACCATTTTTGAAGACTCCAGAGATGTGTCTCCGTCTCTGAGATGCGTTTGGAAAGGGAGAGACGGATCTTTGTGTAACACTGGAACAAACCTTTCTTTCTCTATCATGGCTCATGGAGTTACCTCAAAATGCCCACAAAATGATTAAGCATTCATATCAAAACTAATCTATTCTAGCATGATCTAGAAATTTCTGAACCAAAACAATAATCCAGAGAGTTATCTTTACTTGATGTAAATTATTGCAACCATTTATCAGAGGCACAAATTACATACCTGTGAGCCTTATGGCTAAGTTTCGTAATCTTTTCTCAAGGAGAATACCTAATGAAGGGTTTATTCCTCTAAGCATTTTTTTAAGGCAAAAGTCGCGGCTTACATACATTCTTACCAGAGCATTTCCCAAATCACAAAAACCTACCACTGTTATCCAACATGCATCCAACATGCAATTTTTTTTTATTTCTATAACTTATTATTTGCTTTTGCAGGCCATTATGATCACTATATTCCAAAACTGACACATATCAAATTGAATCATTCTATATTTTATTTATAGGTTTTTACAGTGTGTTCAAGGTGGATGATAGAAGGAACACTATAACCCATAAAATTGCCTTCCCCAGCAAAGATGAAGAAAATCTTATTAGTTCAAGGAGTTACTTAGCACAAAGATATAACAGAACTTGTGGATACAACAAAGGTGCACTGAACAATTCATCTGATTTCATACCAAATTCTTTGATTTTGAGATCTGTTAAAGAATGTACCTGATTGACAGCTAGAGGAATGTTGGAATAGCTTAACAAGTCACCAATCTTCTTAGAGGAGAAATATGCATCTAGAATATTTGGATCTGTATCTCATTCACTGGCCTATAAACTTGAGAAAGGGGGCTTCACATCCATCCCCTAAAGAGGATGACTTTTTTCCATTAGATATAGAATCTATTTGGAGGGGAGTGGAGCAATGCTTAGAGATGGGGCTAACTAAATCTATAATTATATTTTTAAATTTTTGTTAGCTATAATTATTTTATTTATTTTATCAAGACATAAATCTTATTTTTATTTAAGAATTATTTTATTTTTATTTGAATAGTTATTTTTATGTCAATTTTTAATTTTACTATTCATTATTTCATAATTCTTTTGTTTTATTGTTAATTTGAAAACGTATAATAAATATTATATATTTCTATGTTAGTTTTTTAAATTTAAATTATTTATTTATTTTTGATCTGTAATATTGATTATATTTATCGATAATAGCAAAATAAAGATATAAAATACAATCATAGTTGTTCTCATAATCACCAAGTCTATTCCTCCACTATGTGACACCCTATCAATAAAATTTACAAAATGGACCGGTATTAACACCGTAGTCTAGAAACGTACTATTCTACCAATTATCTATACTATTCTTTCTACTTTCTATTCCCTTACCATTATAAAATTGGGCCTTGAGACATATACATATTTAGTTCAAAAAAAGTTTAACAATATTTAACAAAATAAAATAGTATAAGAAAACTCCATTCCTTACACTTTCCTTTCATTTCCCATCGGTTCGTTCACCTAGTAGTCCTCTAGCGCATAAACCACAACTTTTTTTTCCTTTTTTCCATCCTTTCCTCTTTGGCCTACCTCTTTCTTTTTCTTCTCCAATTATAGTTCTTGTAGGTGTCCCTTCAATAGGGACCATCCATTCATTACGTCCTCTTGCCTTTCCCCACACTGGAATTTGCACTCCAAACAAGGAAGTGCTTGTCTTTTGAAGTTCCTTCAATTTCCCGTGAATTCCTATCAACTGCCCTAAAGTCTACACCTGGGTTCATTGTCGCGACCATTGGGATTAAACCACCCATCTATTCTAGTTTAACACATATTTTCATCACTCACACCACTTCCTCCTTTGTATCAAGTTCCAAAGCCCATGCTAGTAATGTTGAAGACATATCAATGTTGGATCTCTAACCTATGGTTTGAGAGCATGAGTTCATGTCCTAGGAGCAATTTGATAATTTTCCAGAACTGAGGATTTTCGACCAAGAAGATGCTCTTCATTCTCTTCCTAGTCACCTCCCCCAAAAACATTGTTGGTGTCTCTCCATCCTCAATGTAAAATTAGCCTTCATCACCCTCCTTTGCAACCTTGCTTTTTTATACCAAAAACGAAGAGTAAATTGATCCTACAAAAATGTCATCTTCTCTACTAAATGCACTTCACCACCTTCTCACATGTTGGGTGTTTGCTTGATCTAGATGCTTTTCTGTTAAGAGTGCCAAAGTACTTTATGTGTCTCCCATGTCATCCTCAAAAGGATGAGACATCAACACTTTTGACTTCAATAGTTATTAAGACTGATCCATGTGACCCTTACATAACTATCATTACCTCGACATTAAAAACATGTTAATAAATCATCCCTCCAACAACTATCGAGCTATTAAAAATATATTTTATTCAAACTTTAATTTCATGTTTTATCTTTTACTGCCTTCCTCCTTTATGAAATAAAGGACCCCTTTCACCTTGAGGAACGATGTCACTAAGAGGACTATCAATCTCCAATTACATACCATAATCATCTCCTCTCCAAATCCTTATCACCTATCTCTCAGAAATCTTCTCTCAATCCCTCTTTCATTATTTCTTTGAGCTTCATACAAACCTTAGACATAGTATCTGCTGCCTCATTCCCCTCTCACTTTACATGGGAAACTTTAAATTCTGCAAAAGTTCCTATCAGTGTGTTAATTCTTTTCAAAAATTTATTCAAGTTCCACGCTCCCAACTCTCCTTTAGTAATAACATTTGTAATGATTTGTGAATCCCCTTAAAAATGAAGTTTATCTACACCACATTTTTGGCTATCATAATCGTCGTAAGGGTCGCTTGCACGTCAACCTCATTATTTGTCTCATCATGCAACCTTTTAGCTTTGACCACAAGAATGTACTTTTCAATCTCAAGAAACATAACATGTTCCTAAGGGGCTTAGGTTTCTCGGAGATGTCCCGTCAAAATTAATTTTGATCCATCATTTCTTTGGAGGTGTCCAACTTTCCTTCACCCAATCCTTACTCATTGAATTGACCCAACTCTACCTGTTAACAAGTCATCTATGTTTTTTATTTGACATATAAATGACTCTTAAATTAGAAATATTGGCCAAAGTTTATTTATCTAAAATTTACATCACTTCCCCACTCCATTACTACATCAACGGATAGATAATCCTTCTCAAACCTTAGATTTATAGGAGTATAAAAATATTTAAACATTATAGTATGAATTATAATATTTTTTTTCAAAATTATATCACATAAAAAGAAAGATTTAAAAAAAAAAGTCACCACAAAATATTTGTCATGGCCAACTCATGAAACCATGTTCACGAAACATTAAGTGATTGACTAGAATGTAAAGGCCCACAAAAAAGAGCAAAGGTACGTTGAAAATTTGCTTATAATCATGTCACATGATGTCCCCACATTTATAGAATTCAGAAGGTAATGTCAATTGGTAGCCTAGAAAAGGAACACATCGTCTTTTCATGGTGAATTTTTACTTGGGATGTACACTTAAATGTAGCCGTTTTTCCATACTATAATAGAAGTATGTGTTGCAAAAGTAATTATCTTGTGAAAAGAAGAAACAAATCATTCAAATGATATTTGGGTACCATTTTTTTTTTTTTTTAACCCTGAGGTGTCCCCGCGACTTAGCCCGACGACCCAGCATCTCGTATCTTGGGTACCAGGGGCGAGCTGAGGCGAGACTAATCCTCGGGGGGTGAGACCGTCGGCCGCTCACCGATCACACCAGATAAATCCGGGGGGAGTTTCTAACCCAAGACCATGGGGGTGACCCACGACCTCAAGCCTCCCTCCCCACCGTGCGGGCTAGCCCTTGCGGTACCATTAGAAGTATGTGTTGCAAAGTAATTATCTTGTGAAAAGAAGAAACAAATCATTCAAATTATATTTGGGTACCATTAAAAGTGTGTTTTAGAATAATTAAATTTATTATTAGTATTATACAAATAAATGGATTATATAATATATTATAGAATTATAAATGCATTTGAATGAAAAGTCATTCAACAATTTAATTATTACGAGTTGTAAAATCTAATTTTTCAATATCATTTGGAATGGAATATCATTTGATTACAATATTATTGACAAATTGTATTCAATTATACTTGTAAAAGGTTTAAATCTTTAAAGGTAGTATAATCAAGAAACATGTCATCATTCACACTAATTAAATTATAACCTTTAATATATATATATTTTTAAATACCTATCATTTTCAAAATGATAATATTCCAATACTATTAAATATATGGAAAAATAATTGATTCAATTATACTTCGCTTGCAATGACACTCTCTTCAAGTCAATTTTTAATATGTTTCAATGTAAAATTATTTTTGCTTGATGGAGACCACCACTTGAAGTGATATTGATTCATAGTAATACCTTTCTTAGAAATGTTTTACCAATGAATATTTTTGTGGTTTCTTTATGTCTTGTTGATTGGTTGTACATGTTAGATCTCAAATCTTATACTTGATCTTGACACTTACAAGATAGCAATCTCTAGATAATCATTTTTCATGATAGTTTTTTTTTTATTAATTTAATTTGTAGAAAAGTGTATCTTATATATTTATCTCTAGTTTATCCATCTCACATAAATATGATAGTGTTTTATTTCTTATTTCATTTCCAATATAATTATATGCACATGTTTTACAATTATATCAAATACCTTTTGTTGGGATTGTTTTAGGAGAAAAGAGTATATATTTAGGTACTATATATAAGGTTGAAAAATGTATACTCTATTATTTTGACACTATAAATTATTTGTATTTTAGTATTTACTCTTGTAGCATATTCTAGGATCATTTTAGCTTAGTAATGACCTTTTGCCCATTCCTAGTTCAAGTAGTACATTGTGTTTTTATGTGTTTAATATTTTTTGTACATTAGAGGACAACCATGTAAAGCTCTAACAATTTTTTTGATTGCTTGTACTAAACCTTAAGCTCCCCAACACATTTTCACTAACCATGTAAAGCTCTAACAATTTTTTTGATTGCTTGTACTAAACCTTAAGCTCCCCAACACATTTTCACTAGATAGGGATAGAAGGAATTAAGGACAAGGTAAATAATGATGTAATATTTTTTAAATTTATTAGCTCAAAAAAGGTATACAATAACAATATGGGGTTTTAAAATGCTCTCTCTCTCTCTCTCTCTCTCTCTCTCTATATAT
>MU224948.1:2088637-2100120 GCA_018584345.1 Thuja plicata
CCTTTGCATTTTCATGTAGCTTGCATTGTTAGACTTCATGTTAGTTTGCATTTTTTAGGCTGCATTATGAGTTTGAGAGGGTTTCCTTCATCTTTCTTGTGGACTTTTAATCAACTATGATCACGTTTTGATCTTCATTTTCTTCTCTTCTTTCGTGATCTCAATCAAAATTTTCTATCTTAAACAGTTGATTAATTTGGGGGCATTCTCTCTTTTGAGGCAAATTCTCTTTCTTCTCTCCATTTCTTTCCACCTCTTCCAAACTTCTATCTTCCATTCGCTTTCACCCCACTTATTTTCTTCTAATTCAACCTTGGGGCATAATCTTTCATGCTTGATGATCTACCTTGGTTCTATGATCTTTATATTTTTCATCTTACATCAAGAACCTTATCTTTAGTTTGATTTGATCAACATTTATCAATTTGTTATTTCTCCTCTATCTCATTTCGATTTCGATCATGAGGGGGCAGTACCTATCAAACTTCAATCTTTGATTCAGCTTTATCAATTATATCAGTATTTCTTAAGATTTTTATCTCTGACATGTCAATTTCTTATTTTGGTGTTGACTTTGTCTTTTTTAATTGTGCTTATTTTTGTCCTGATGTGTTCCCGTTTCGACCACACGTCTAGGTTGTTTTGTGATCCCATTTCGACCTCACACTTCAACTGCATTCTTTGACTATATGTGTTCCTGTGTCAACCACACAGTTTCTAATGCAACTTGAATTACAGATTTTCAGATCTATTTAAGTACATTACCTCTTTGATCAATGTATCAATTCAATTCTTTGTGCTCCACACTTTCTGCTCTGTGATGCTGTGCTTCACCGTTCATCGGTGTCTGCAGAATTCTTTAGCTCTCCTTTAGCTTGATTGATCAGGACTGTATGAAGTTATCCTTCATCAGTTTCTCTTCAGCATCCTCTTTCTATTCACTCCCCCTCTTCGTGTGATACATAAATTAATTAAGCTTGTCTCTTATATAGACATGATTTTCACCGTTTCTTAATTCTTGGTGTGAAAAAAATCCAGCCAATCTGATTTAAAGCATAACTCCTGATTTATCTCGTAGTTATTTTTATGCCAACTATACAAATCTTCTTTAAATCAATCACTTAACTCTGGTCGAATAAAACAATGAAAACAACTAGTTAATTCTATCTTTAGCTCTTGCCAGCTAGATATTTTGTCATTTTCTGAACTCTCTGTTCTGTCGGTCAACTCTGTAGTTAGTCGACGGTGACAACTGCCAATTTTTTCGGTGTGAATCGAGTCAGCTTCGGGATCTTCGTTTGTCAG
Organism: Thuja plicata; assembly: GCA_018584345.1. Classification (NCBI taxonomy): domain Eukaryota; kingdom Viridiplantae; phylum Streptophyta; class Pinopsida; order Cupressales; family Cupressaceae; genus Thuja; species Thuja plicata. Next base: position 2,089,943 of record MU224948.1, read on the forward strand.
GCATCATTGGATTTTACTCATCAGGCAAATCTGTTCTCAGCTCATTGTGCATCCTTTGATTTTGCTTCGTTGGGCAATACTGTCTTTTGCTCATCAGGTATCACTATGACTGTGCTTCTTTGCCTTTACCAATGGTGTGCACTCCGTTGGTGTTATCTGTCACTTAGTGAGTACTTGACTTTTATGCATTGCTAAAAGCATAATCTTTGTTCCATTGATTCTCTGAAGTCTTTGACATTATATACATGACCGTACAGATGATATCAAGTTGACATTAATGACAATACAAACCATTAACTATTTTAATGTCTTGCATTATCTTCAACTTAACATTATCAAACATTCAATCAGTTACATGTCATCAATCTTCACTTTAAAAAAATATTTTTAAACATATTTGAACACTAAAAAATTCCCCATCTTCAGTTCATAATGATGCCCAAACTTTTCCCAGCCTTGCTGAAATTCTAGTTCTAGTTTATCTATACAAGACCATAATTGTACATTGAATTTTTACCCATCTGGGCCTTCTAACACCATATATTCTACATAGTTGCACATGCATTCTCAATTCAGAGTGGGAAAATCTTATTTTGGATGCGAGGGAGAGAAGCCAAACACATAAAGAACATGCACATAAATACGACAGCTGAGAAACATAAATGTAGATATCACAACAACTGAGAAACATAAATGTATATATCATGGTCACAATTATTTGGAGACACAACATAATCAAATGGTATACCCAGACGATGCAACACAACCACTACTCCAGTTCCAAGTTGACACTGCGAGATCCAAAAACTATAGATAAGGAATAAATTTAGAGAGCAGAGGAGGGCCATAACGACCAAAATAATATAGGGTCCCTGTATTATTTTGTCATTTTGGCCCTCCTCCTTTGCTCTCTAAATTTATTCCTTATCTATGGTTTTTGGATCCTGTAGTGTCAACTTGGAACTGGAGTAGTGGTTGTGTTGCATCGTCTAGGTATACCACTCAATTATGTTGTGTCTCCAAACAATTGTGACCATGATGCCTACATTTATGTTTCTCAGATGTTGTGTCCCATGACCCCTTATGACCCTTTATGACCCTTTACGATCCCTAAGAATATATCTTAGAGGTCTTAAAGTATCATAAAGGGTCATAAGAGGCTCCTAGGAGGGGCCAGATGAGCTTCCATCTTCACGTGGTTGGCCCTATTAAGTAGAGGATGTTAAACTAATCTCGAAACAAAGAGAAACTCAATATTTTAAGGTCTCACTCGATGCACGACAAATATATATATTTTAAATATAGCATACCATCGCAATTGCGACGGTAGTCAGAGAACGACCGACGCTAAAGCACTACATGCGACATCTAGATGTCAGAATAATCTAATAGCTGGACGTCACATGTACAACATGTCTGTCACATACCTGTTGTACTTGTGACACTAATAATGTGTAACAATGACATGTTAACCATCATATCCAGTGCATATTGCAACAGTCAATACCGTCGCAATAACGACGAACATGCCAACCGTCGGTGATTCCGACACCAAAACTGCAACACTGGCCTGTGTCGCTTGGTTGACGGGGTAGTGTTAGAATTGCGATGCATAGCTGTCGAAAAAAGGGCTCAAATGTACTAGTGTAGGAATTATTTGTGGGTTTTGATTGTCAAATAGTGGTCCATAAATTAATCATTACATATGCTTGTGGTTCTGTTGGCATACTTCCAGGTTTGTAGACAATATTTTGAACATGTCCTAAAGAACCATTCACAATACCTTCTTCTATCCACATATTATAAGTTAACATTAATCTTGCATTCTTAGTGACCAATAATTCCATATCATGCTCATCATGAGAACTTTCTTCAGCTGAAATAGTAGTTCCAACTTTTGTTGCAATACTGTGTGCAATAGGTTTTTTCAGATAATATAATTTTTTCTTGTTATGATTTTTAACATTATCATTTATGGAAAACAAATGAACATTGTTGTCAAACTCTTCGTTAATTGTTGGAGTGATATTAGTGCTTGTTACATTGACAACAACAATTTCCAATCATCAATTGTAGGTTGTGCTTCTCTTAGGTTTGTGAGTAGTCGACGAAATGGTTTTCGTTGATTATCTTCTCCATCTTGTCTAAATAATTTGTCTAAGGTAACCACAGTTTTGAATCCTTGTCACAATATCTTTGCTCTTCTATTGCTTGCATATGCTAGTTTGTCTCTAATTAGAGGCAACTGGCCAAGGTCTCCACCAAAAATCATAGAAATTCTTGTTCATAATATAAACATATTTTTCAGTACTACATAATAAAAAGATGCAGAGACTACAAGTTACATTTACTATAGTATGTAATGCTTATGATAATTGATTGCAATAGGGCTTGTACCTACAAGTTTATATTTGCATTTTCTGGGAAAGCTTGACGAAGTTGACAATCTATGTTCTCTAGCATTTTCTCTGTAATGAAGCTCATTTCATCGATCAATATATGTTTGATGTGTGAAATTTATTCTTGAAAAGTTGTGAGTCTTGCTCCTAGCTGATTAAAATATTTTATTGGAATTCTTAACTTAGAATGAATTGTGGATGCACCTATGTTGAATGTTGCAACTCCAGTTGGTGCAAGTAATAGGAGGTGAGACTTATTAGGTGATGTTGCATTTTGCATACCTTTGTTGATCACACCAATGAGATATAACTTCCCTGTTATTCTGTTCCTTGAATTTTCATATACAATGACACCCTATTTTTAATAATGTGATAGTGTGACATAATTATATTCATAGCTTTTTCTTGTTTATCACTTAGGCTTGCAAAGTCAAAATATTGTGGTATGTCATGATGTATAAGGCAACCATCGTCTCACATCATGGTGATGAAACTGATTGCTTGAGCTATGTATTCCTCGCCTTGATATTCACTAGACCAAGTTGTTTTTCTTTCAATATCTCTTCTGCCCAACATATCTATTTCTAAAAATTGCATTGCCTGACCATGATGTAGTCTATATATGATTTCTAATTCATGCTTTGAACTGTTTCCTTGAAAGATTTCACTATTTTCAATTTATGAACCGATCATATTTTCATTTCGTTTTGTATTTATTGTTCTCTCTAGATGTCAAGGGTTATGATTGAATGACTCCCAATTTTATTTTATGACTCCCAATAGGAGGTGAGACTTATTAGGTGATGTTGCATTTTGAATACCTTTGTTGATCACACCAATGAGATATAACTTCCTTGTTCTTCTGTTCCTTGAATTTTCATATACAATGGCACCCTATTTTTAATAATGTGATAGTGTGACATAATTATATTCATAGCTTTTTCTTGTTTATCACTTAGGCTTGCAAATTCAAAATATTGTGGTATGTCATGATGTATAAGGCAACCATCATCTCACATCATGGTGATGAAATTGATTACTTGAGCTATGTATTCCTCGCCTTGATATTCACTAGACCAAGTTGTTTTTCTTTCAATATCTCTTTTGCCCAACATATCTATTTCTAAAAATTGCATTGCCTGACCATGATGTAGTCTAGATATGATTTCTCATTCATGCTTTGAAGTGTTTCCTTGAAAGATTTCACTATTTTTAATTTATGAACCGGTCATATTTTCATTTCTTTTTGTATTTATTGTTCTCTCTAGATGTCAAGGGTTATAATTGAATGACTCCCAATTTGATTTTATGAAGTCACTATTATGATCAATATCTTTCTCTATCTCACGAAACAATTTGTAAAGCAACAATTTTGACAAACAAAAATCAACAAATTTTTCTAATTCATGTGAAGGAATGGATAAAAACCTTGGAAACACCCTAACAATGGTTGCTTTTTCCCGAGGTTCCCATTTGTTGTCTCTTTTTCGTCTGTGATTATATATCCATGATGTGACAACATCAATGAGTGTGATTGCTTCCATTGTTAATGGCCTTGTTTTATATGCATCTACGAATGATTTGATATGTTCTTCATTGCTATTATCATTACATACAATTACATGTTGGAATACTTCTCGTGAAACATTGAGATTAATAAATATTTTACTACTTTTGACCAATGGAAGCTCTAACAACATGTGGCATGTTTCTTGAGCTCTAATATCTCTTTGAATAATAGTTTATATGAGAAGCTTCCTATACACCTTAGCAGCGAAATCATCTAGATTCTCTATATTTGCAAGAGACATGAGCATTTGACGGTAACTTTCAAAGCTCTGCTATGCTTTTGCTGCATACTTATCATAGCATGTTTGGAAACAACAGATTGCCAATCAATATTAGCTCTCCCTGTTTGCAATATATATTGGTTGTGGGAATTAACTATGTTATCATTTCTTACCGCCTCAATTTTTTTCTCTAGTTTCTCTATCTTCGTAATTTTGATCCATTCAAATTTAAAGGCCAAGGACCACTGTACCTGTGATTTATTGCAATTGGTATTCGTAAATAAATTACAAACCATTCTTCCTAATTTTTTGTTAAGCATGCACCATCTTTACACATTGTATGTCTTTGAACGATGTTTAAGATTTGTTCATAATCTTGATCAATATCAATTTCATCAAGTTGTCTTGTATTTTTAAGACATGGATGTTGACCCTAATTTGAAAAAATATCTTTGAATTTCTTACAATATTAATTGCACTAGACAAATTTCTATGTAGATAAAAACAACAAGGGAGCTCCAAACAAAACGCACAATTTTTTTAAAAAAAAAAGATCAATTACTTTTTTCTAAATTCATAAAAAAAAGTTATGGGATTTTGTGATATTTTTTATTTTTAAAATTTGATCAATAATACATTTTATAGGAAACTAACACAATAGAAAAATTTTATTTCAAAAAATCTATTCACCTTAAATACCTAAGAAAGACAACTACTTAAAAAAATCTACCTACTTGGTTTAAATAGGCAGAAACACAAACACATACAAGTCACTTCAAGCAGTTGTCAACCTTTTCTTTATTACTTCTCTGTAGACAACCCGAACAAAATCTGGTGTACTGATTGACTGGAGAGACTTTTATTTATTCATACACGTTTATATAGTGATCGAAAAGACTTGCGTTTTCACCTAAAACCCACAGTGAACACGCCCTTAATTTAATTGCCGCTAAATTTTTATTTTACAAATTGCCAGAGGTTAATAAGCAGTTAAAGTGCAGCGCAAGCAACCTTAAACCATAAAATACAGTGCTTTTTCGCCCAATAGCTTTCTCACCTTAACTCCCGCCGCAAATGTAACCACAGCCGTTAACTCAACCACGCGTCACAAATGTAGGATTTTGAGATTTTCAAAATATTTAATTCGAGTTAAATAAATAAATGCGATGCCCTCTGCACAGGCCTACATTTCGCCGTTGAGCAGGGTTCGAATCTCAGCCTGGTTTTTTTATGTAATTTTTTTTTGGGTTACAGATGATAGGAGATTCAGATTACTGCTGGCAAGGGTTTAATGGAGGGGATAATGAAATTGAAAATGGGAATGGGAATGGAAATGGAGGGAGTTTTTTGCAGGAGGGCCCGGGTTCGATTCCCATGCTTGAATATCCGTACGAGGGAATGGGTGAACAAGTGAGGAATGATTCGTCTGAGTTGATGGCGATTATGCAGCGGACGCCAGTTCATCCGCCGACTATGCATCCCAATTTGGTTTCTACTCTCAAATCGCTGATAGATGCAGATGTATTTGAGACTGGGAAGTGCGATGGCGGGATCGAGCGGGCTTCGAACCGGGGACTTGACGGAGAGGAGGATGTAGCTACTGTGCCTGTGGATCTAATTCGGAACCGCCGGCCTTTTATTTGCATGCACGGCGGGTGCAATAAGACTTTCAAGAACCCTCAGACGCTAAAAATGCATCACAAGAGCCATCGCGCTGAGGATCCGAGCAACTGCCGAGTGCTTGCTTTGGAAAATGGCGGTCTTGGAGGCGGTGTTGCTAGGGCGGGGCATAATAAGAAAATACCGTCGCGATGTCCCGTCTGTAGACGGACTTTCGTAGGGCTTTATGAGCTGAGGAGGCATTTTGGGCGAAAGCACTCGGAAGGTGAGAAAATGCACGGGTGTAGAAAATGTGGAAAGCGGTTTTATATCGAAGTTGATCTTCGAGATCATCTTAAGCTCTGTGGCGAGCCGATTCAGTGCCGTTGTGGTATGAAGTTTGCTTTTAAGTGTAATCTTGTTGCTCACAGAAAGACACATCCTGAATGTCTGGAACATTCTTCGTCTGGCATTGTTGAGCGCAGAAAGAGTGCTTCGCTTTGTTCTGGTTTTGTTAAGAGTACTGGCTGGCCTTCTGATTCTGTTGTGCCGCGTGGTGAGGATTTCTCTCAGATGTCCTTTTCTCCTGGCGGGGTTAAGGTAGAAGACATTGACTATACTCGCGGCTTTAATCTTGTGACCTAGGTTTTTGTTACTGTTTCATCTGATCTGAGGTTCAGAAGAGCGTGACATACTGTTTTGTGTTATTTTGTGTAAATAATAATGTTTTCTCATGGATTTCTTGCTCGCTTCTGAATTTGACATCTCTGGCTTTCTGTGGCGGGATCTTGTTTATGCTTTTCCTTTTTTAAACGGGAACACTTGGACTGTTTTTTTTTTACAGTGGATTGTAAGTATACGAGAAAGTCGAAAGTCGTTTTTAGGTTATAAGTGTGATCAGAAGAACATCAAATTTACTGACGAGATCGAAGTCTGTAAAGAAAGGTTCCTCAAAATCATCCAGGAGTCTAAAGGTAAAATATTGTTCAAATCTTACTTTTTTGAAAAATTTAAATTTTGACGAATAATCACTCATAATATTTCTGGAAGATTTGAATTTCGATCCAGAAACCTTGAGTCGAAACTTGTTTGTTTGGATTTCTGGAAACTTCGTATCGTAGAGGATAATCATTTTTTTGTTTGGACGGATTTTATAATTGTTTCGATTCCTGAAAATTTTATGTCTTAGTGGATTATACATTTTTTATTTGGACGAATTGAACTTTCATCCAGGAATTCATAGTAGAACCTCGCCTATTTGAATCTTTGAAGTTTTAGTTCTGATTTTGGTAGATAATCAATTATACCTTTGCAAGATTTGAATCTTGATTAAATCAAGAAACATCTCATCATTCTTATAAAATAATATTTTTTTATTTTAAAAAATAATATCATAATAATTTGAATGATGTGTTCGTTGAATCCTATATGATATATTTTAAAGCAATACATTAACATTTTATCAGTAAATTTTTTTTTATAAGTTTTTCATATCTTTACATTCTTCGTATGTCAAGACTGTAAAATTGTACATAAAACAAGTTAAGCAGATTATTATATCACTTTATGTTTCTGGGATAAAACAAGTTAAGCAGATTAAATTATATCATTGTCATGTTTCTGGGGATGATTATGTATAAGTTTTTAGCATCAACATTTAGAATCATATTTCATGATCTGTTTAGAATCATATTCCATGATCCATTATCAGAATTAAAAAAGATGAGTTCCTGTAGGTTATTCTTAATGAAAACAAATGGATGAAATTTGATTAAAAACTATGCAATACAATCAGCTAAATTATCAGAAAAGTAATATAATTAGAAAATAATGTGAAACAAATTAATTTTTTAAACATCTTTTTCATAACCAGATACAACATAAACGAGCCAAAACAACAAAGCTGTAAGAAAGGGCAAACACGATCATTCTTCAGTGTGGAAGTGTTGCAGATGACACTTCCAAAGCCATACTTTGAAAATCTGTATACACATTCTTATATTTATTTGACACATCTTAAAGCAATTCTTAAAATAGGAGTGAACATGAACATTTTTTTATATTAGAAACTGGAATAATCCCTCTTGTTGCAGTATATGAGAAATTATATGACAACTGCCCACCATGAAAAAAAACAAGCTATGCCATTTTCTATTCTGCATGTTCAGATAAAATACATAATTACAGCAGAAATAGCATGGTCAAACTTGCTTTATACAGCCAATCTTCAAAATGTATCTTGTACCTTGGAACAACATTATGAATTTGAGCATGAGAGGAGCACAAATCAATTTCTGGGGGCCCATTATGTCAATGAAGACCATCAGATGAATGAACCCTTAACTGAACTAAAACTAAATTGGTGATGAGTACATTTCTTGAATTTTATAAAGATGGAGGCAGGCAGGCCCCACAAAAGTTGATGCCTGGTTTAATTATTTCAACATGGTGTTCATGACCCACATAAACAATAAGAATATTGAAAGATCCTCCGCACTACCAGTCAATTCCTATATTTCTGTTGGGCTCACAGATCTTGCTGAGATTTTTCCTACCTTTCATCAAACTGGTCTTTTACATCCTCCCTTTCATTCTCTTCTGGCATCATTATGAGTTTCCATGTGGGGCCTTAAATGGAAACAGTAATTGTTATTGACATAAATTTTGCCTTTGTCAAACATCTTTTCAACCGGATATAAATTTTAAAAAACTTTTAATTGGATGATTTGTGGTTTTTTTTTCTTTCATGTGGGGGCTTTCAGGAGTTGTGTTGGATATTGAACCACATATAAATATATATTTGTGGAGGAGAGTGTATATTTCTATTTTTTTAAAGAAGGGTAAACGCTTTGATCCCGAGTTATGAACTAGGTCTCAAATGAGGAACCTAAATTTGAACCTTGATGACAAGAACAACACATCAACTTAACCATCACAACATGTCACTTTTGACAAGTTTTAGTATATAATTTGATTTTAAATTTTATTATTATTAATTTTTAAAATATACTAATAATAATTTGTTTTATTATTCTAGAATATCTATGATTTATTTGCGAGTGTTTTTAAATTTCTTGAGTCATTTAATATGACTTATTTGTGACAAGAGTATAAAAATGATATTTAAAATATCAAATAATTACTAGTTAAATAAGTATACTTTGACATAATTTTTAAAATATTTAAAACACAAAAAATATTTATTTGTATTTTTAAATTTAGATTTGCATATAAATTTTAAAAAGATTTTTCTAATTAGTTAAAATAAAATAGAAATTATTTAACTAAAATAAAAAAAGTTTAAAACAAATATTACCTCACCATGTAATTTTGTATTTATTTGATTATTCTTCTTACAATTAATTATATTTTACCTTCTAAAATAAAAATTTCATAATTTTGGGATTCACTAAGTGTGTTGGTTGAGTGGTGGTGTTGATCCAATGTACTTGCTGGTTTAAGCCTAAACTTTGTTGATCCAATTGTCAAGCCCAAAACTAGGGCAAAACACACACACAATTTTATTTTTTTTAGGACATAAAACAACATCAACAATGATGACACAATAAAACTGAAGCGCTGAGGGAGGGTGACAACATGGTGAAGTTGCTTCTCAAAATGAAAGGTCAAGTCATAGATTGAGCTGGAGTTATCGATAGGCGATTGCAGTGTCGGTAATCCAACTCGAAAGATGGTAAGGGAATCTACGGTTTAGTACTGTAAGGACATAGGGGTATACTGACCCCATTAATGGTTGACATAGAAATCAAAATTTATTAATCCTATTCGATGTCATTGCAATCCTTAAACATTCTCAGTTTAATAAGGTTCTCATAATTACTATATTCTTATCCAATTTCGTTGTGAAAGGATGTGTTTAATTTTCTAACCAATTTCATTTCAAAATCATATCAACCTAAAAGGTGTACGCACCTAGGTTAAATCTTTCGTACATGATTTATTTAACATAATCGATAATTTGTCTACATTGTTAGTTCATGAGTTAACCATATTAATAATTGGTTTATATTCGGCAATAAACTTGGTAATGTGAGCTATCACGAAGTGTTATCTAAACATAAAAGGAGGATAAGTTATACTACCATAACGAGATGTACTAAAGCCCTCTTATACATTAAATTAATTAAGTTAAGCAAATCAATTTTGTAGGCCAAAACCCTATTAGTTAATTCATAATTTCACAATTCAAGAAATAACCTAAACTAACTAATATTAATGATCCATTTTAAATATCTAACCATTGGATAATATAGACTATTATGTTAATGTGTTGATTCAATACTAAATCTGAACAAGTTAATGAATCTATACATTTTGGCATAAAAACTAATTTTATTAATCTAATAATTAACTACACTATTGAATTAAA
>MU224948.1:2109483-2124133 GCA_018584345.1 Thuja plicata
GACTTGTCCTTGGGACAAGGTTTAATGCTATGTCAGCCCTTCCCCATAAACCCACGCATGCTAAGAGAGTAAGAGATTTGATTTGGGAAAGAATATAATGACATGTCAGAGATATTACCCATCAACATTTTAATAGCATTTTTATTTAATGTGACTTCTATCACTATGTCTTGCGCCCATTTATGGGAAGGGGTGTGATTAGCAATTTATGTAAGGATTCTTTTATTAATATAGAATTTTAGTTTTCTAACCACAAGGTTATGTTAGGGAGTTAGTGAAATAACTATAGTTAGGAAGAGCATCTTGGGGAGGGAATATTCTCTGTGGTAAAGAGAATTATTTCCCTTCCCATACAAAATTCAGAGAGCATTTCTGCTCTAAAAATCTGAGAAGTAACATTGGAATAATTTGGGTTTAGCTTTTATCATTGGTTTCTTTATTTTACTATAGGAATAGTTAATTGTATGTATTTTATTTATTTTATTAGTGCAATGCACTAAGTGAGCTATCAATTGAATTTTAATATTAGTTGATTAATATACTAACCTGTTTAATTTACTAGTATTAACAGCTTATATGCTATGAAAACTTATACATTGTTTTTCTTTTCATTATTGGGTATCCTTCTACCATGAAAGATTAACTTCATTATTCCAAAGAATAAATTACAACAGACATGAAACTAAAGACTCTTCATTTACATTATGGTAATCTTTCAAATACAACTACACATCTTCAAGGTGAGAGGTCTATACCATCAATGGAAAGTATACAATGTTTCTTTTTTAAATGAAGCTATTACATAATGAAATAGAAATCTTCACATCCTACTTGATAAGCTTTCAATAAGAACATTACAACATTCTACAAGAATGAATCTCAATACAAAAGGAGTAACCATGCAACATTAAAGTTGCTCTCACACAACTATACCAAAATGGAGGTTTCTCCCAAGCTTTTTCACAATCTTCTTGACTTCAAACCTGTAAATACATGGGGAGAACCATGGGAAGCTCACCTCCCAACCAAGATCTCAAGGAGACCACCCCCGAGCTTAGAGAACCGAGGCTAAACAAGTAACACATCCAAATTCTCACAACCATCATATATGCACAAAACAACAATTAACTCCCAGCCAAGGCTTCACAAATGAGTTTTTTAAACGCATTGAAGTAGGGTGAAGGTGGGCTTTTCCAAGGAGGAGAATGCCATATCTATTCAAAATTTTCAACAAGAGTTTTTTCATGGCTTTCCAAGGCTACATTGACATTCCTTCCATATACACATTTGGTCATTTTCTCTTCAAGGCAAAACCATATACATCTTTCCATCCAATCTTCCCTTATCTCCCCTAAAATTAGGATCAAATACAATGGCATGAAAGGGCCCATACACCTTGCATTTTCTCCCTCTTCTCTCCATGAGAAGAGACTCTCACTACAATGGAGAGCCCAACAAACCCCTTCACCCAAGGTCACTTCTTCCCTTTCCAAGGGTGAGTAATGTCTTAAACACCCATGAACAACACTCCCAATCCAAAGGAACAAGAAATGATACAAAATCCAAATGCATCCCCAACCCAACACACAATAACAAGATTTACATACAATAACACTATACAATATTTACATATATGAACTCCATACAAAATTTACATATATGAACACCATACAAGATTTACATGTTCATAAAAATAATAATATACAAAGCTAAAATGCAAGAGTATTTCTCCATGGCAAGAATCTTACCTCTTGTCTCCCCTCTTAATTGAGAGTTTAGTAAGGAGTGTGGAACAAGTTAGATGCATGAGGTCATCTTTATTTTCGCCACTTATGAAAAGTAGGCATTTTGGAGGGCCATAATGGTGATTTAGGTTTTCCCATAGGTAAAAACTAGCCCCCAACCCAAGGTACCCCCTTAGGGTTAACTAATTTTGGCCAAAAATACACTTTAGGGTCACTTTTGACCCCTCCAAAGTACCCCTAGAGTTCAAATCCGAGTTCCAACTTGATGTGATCCCTATAAGACATCTATATGCAAGTGAGATTAATATAACATCCTATGAGGTTTGGTGATTTTCTCCCAAGCCCCAATTTGACATGTCACCATCCACATGGACAATACAAGTGTCAAGTGACACTAAGAAAATACACATCACATTCACAATGACATGTCTAGTCAATCATATGAATTTAAACTATTAACACACATTTAGATTATGTTTACAACAAAGATCACATTACAACGAGGTTTCAACCCCTTATTGGATTAAACCTTGGCTTACTTAATTCACATGTGTTTAGCCCTGATTCTCTGAATAATTCCATGGTTCTCTTTCCTGCACACTAACCTTGAGCATCAGTAGTCCAAGGCAATAAAATCACACACACACACACACAATTCATATTTTGTAACGTTAGTCAATATGCAAACTTCAATTCTTAAATATACTTTTCATTAAGTAATTCTCAAACATGGTGTTTCCATAATCCTAACATTACGACATATTATTCATGCTATTTCCTAACTTTAAAGCATTATTCATGAAATATTCAAATCTAATCATGATTAAATCTTTCTTATCAAATCACATATCTAAGCATGTATAACCAAAATCAACAATATGTTCTAGGTTCTAATCCGCATCAGAATATAATCCACATAATATAATCGTGATCATAAATTTTAATCCTTGACTTCCAAATAAACATACATAAACTAAATCATCAAAAAATGAAGTCATTAACTCACAAGGCACACTAATCTTTCCAGATCTTATATAAATCATGATGTAGTTTTATCTAAATTGCATAAACATTAATTTTATCAATTCTAAAAATACCCAAATGGCATAAACTCAAATAACCAATTCCTCAAGTAATAGTTACAAAAATGTCCTGAAACTCAACAAGATATTTCATCAACTATCCTTTAACCTTCAATGAATTTCACATCTCGACATACTTCCAAATCTCGATTATAGTTTTCCTGAACAACTCATATCAATATGTGTACCCAAATTGAAACATCTCACCATTCATCTAAATCAATCATCATAATGTATCATAGGGTCAACATCGTGAGTATGGAAGGGGTCGTAAATTATAAATTATCATCATCTAATATAACCAAATTCCTATCAAAAGGGTAAAACCTCCTAATTCATCAAAACGTAAAGCCAATTACTAGGTCTATCAAAATGGTAATTGGAAAAGCTATGATGGGTTTGGGGTGAGGCCTCACACCAATGTACTTGGGGGTTTAAGCCTCAAATTTGTAGTAAGGGGATGAGGTCCCCCATGGTTCATAGGTCTAAAAGCATTTGACGTGGAGCTGAAGTAATTTAAAAAAAACATTATAATTTTTATTTTATATAAAAAATTTCATAATATTAATTTTGTTTTATAAGTTCTAGTTTTTCATTTTCAAAATTTTAGTTTTATTTATAATGATGTAATGTAAGAATTTTTTTAAAACAATATTAGTTCATTATATATTTTCCTATTTATTTGATTTCTTCTTCCAATTACTTATATTTTATCTTTTAAAATAAAAATTTCATAATTTTTATTTTATATATTCTAGTTTTTCTTTTTCAAATTTTTATTTTTATTTCTAATTATGTAATGTAAGTTTAGAAGTCAGTGGAATGAGACAATTGCAATCTAATGTGAATCAATAGAATAATTTAATTTGACATACGTCAAAATTATAACATAGCATACCATTATGTTTGTAAATGTCTTTTAATCTATATAATTTTGCCACTGTATGTGTAGGATCATGGGTTAGTCAATTGGACATAAAAAGTTGAACAAGTTATCAACCTTATGTCAAAAAGTTGTAACAATAAAATATGTAGGAAATTGATTTAGTTTCTAAACTACTAGCCCTTTTGAAAAAAAAATTGAATCTAATTGGTGAAAATTATAGATTTCAATACAGTAGTACAAATTTTTTTAAGAAAAAGATAAGTAGGTGTATGTCTGACCACTTTAATCACAATCAAATGATAATATTTTTTTACAAGATTCTAGATATAAGTAGTAGACTCATGCCCGAGTGTGATGTATATTTTTTTGTAATTTTCTTCCAAGTAAATAAGTAATTATGAATTTTCTGCTACAACTTTTTCAGAATAAAAAATCTCCCGTGTCTGACCACCTTAACTAATTCTAAACTTTACAAAATTTAAAAATTTTAGTCTTTTGTAGTAAGCGAAGCATAGAATGTGACACATGTTTCAAATATTAGAAAAGTTATACTGTTTGAAAGTTATAATTTTTTTCAATCAGTCTGTCAATCAGGACTTTCAAGGTAACTCAATTAGAAAATAAGTAATAATTACTTACTAATTTCAGAGAAATTATACTGATGAAAAACTGATAATCTCCTTAAGAAACTCTTTTCGTTTCATCAAATTTGGGTGATAAAAAAGTCGTCAGTTACATGGTCAAAGTTTGGAAATCAAGGGAACAATGGGAAACACATTTTTGGGGTTGACCATGTAGGTTTGGCATCCCAAAGCCAAAATCCAATGCAAATCCCGAACCAAATCTCTAGCTGTGTCAGAGGTAACGTGTATGCAAAATTATCGGGTACCCGATAGTTATCGAGTATCCGATATATGGGATACCCGATATGTTGTGTAAATTTATTACCCTATTCTTCACATACACACAATTAAATATTTAATATTATATTATATCATATATTATATTATATGATCTATATATATTACATATATTATATTATATGAGATTATATAATATATATTAAATATATTATATTATATGAGATTATATAATATATATTAAATATATTATATAGATTATATATACTATATAATACATATTATGATATAGTATTTAATATATATTATATATTATAATATAATGTATATTAAATTATTTTAATTTAAAAAATGACTTAAACCTAATTTTGTATTTTAGAAGTACAACTTAAACCTATTTTGAGTTGCTTCTATGTGCGAAGTTGTGGCAGTATCGACTAAGGAGCCCACTTGGAGCTCTTTGTGATTGCCATAGCTTTTACAATTAGGGTTTCCAATCTAGAATTTTTTTTACTATCATAGGGGAGAGAGAGAGAGAGAGAGAGAGAGAGAGAGAGAGAGAGATGGGGATAATGAGAGATAAATAAAGAAGGGGATCTAGAGAGAGAAATATAGAAAGGGGGAGAGATAAGGGGAGAGAGTGTGTGTGCATGTGTGTGTGTGTGTGTGTGTGAGAGAGAGAGAGAGAGAGAGAGAGAGAGAGATTAATGTGTCTTAGTACCCCTTAAGACCCCTTACGAAACCTAAGATGTACTCTTAGGCCTTCTAAAGGGTTGGAAGGGGTCATAAGGGATTGTAGGATGCATTAATGGGTCCTAAGACCCTTTAAGACACCTTAGTACCCCTTAGAAACAATAAGAATACATATTAGGGGTCCTAGAACACAAAGGGGTCTTAAGGGGTCATAGGACAAATTATTGTGTCTTAGGACCCCCTAAGACCCCTTACGGTCCCTAAGATGTAAATTCTTAGGCTTCCTAAGGGGTCGAGGGGTCATAAGGAGTTGTAGAACACATTAATGTGTCCTAGGACCCCTTAAGACACCTTACGACCCATTGGGATCACTAAGAATGCATCTTAGGGGTCCTAGTACACATTATGGTCTCTTAAGGGTTCATAGGACACATTAATGTGTCTTAGGACACCATAAGACCCCTTACAACTCCTAAGATGTACTCCTAGGCTTCGTAAGTGGTTGGAAGGGGTCATAAGGGGTCGTAGGATGCATTAATGGGTCCTTAGACCCCTTAAGACACCTTACGACCCCTAAGATGTACTCTTAGACTTCCTAAGGGGTCTTAAAGGTTCGTAGGACACATTAATGTGTCCTAGTACCCCTTAAGAACCCTAAGAATACATCTCAGGGGTCCTAGTACACATTAATGTGTCTTAAGGGGTCATAGGACACATTAATGTGTCTTAAGACCCCATAAGACTCCTTACGACCCCTATGATGTACCTTAGGAGTGTTAAGGGGTCATAAGGGGTCGTAGGACGCATTAATGAGTCCTAAGACACCTTAGTACCCCTTAGGAACCCTAATAATACATATTAGGGGTATTAGTAAACATTAAAGGGTCATAAAGGATCGTATGACGCATTAATGGGTCTTAGGACCCCATAAGACACCTTACAACCCCTAAGATGTACTCTTAGGCTTCTTAAGGGGTCACAAGGAGTCATAAGGGGTCGTAAGAAGTATTAATCTGTCCTAGGACCCCTTAAGAACCCCTTAAGAACCCTAATAATACATCTTAGAGGTCCTAGTACACATTAATGTGTCTTAAAGGGTCATAAGACACATTAATGTGTCTTAGGACCCTATAAGACCCCCTTACAGCCCCTAACATGTACTTGTAGGCTTCTTAAGGGGTCATAAAGGGTTGTTGGACACATTAATGAGCCATAAGACCCCTTAAGACACCTTAGTACCCCTTAGGAACCCTTAGAATACATATTAGGGGTCCTAATACACATTAAGGGGCCTTAAGAGGTCATAGGACATATTACTATATCTTAGGACCCCTTACGACCCCTAAGATGTATTCTTAGGCTTCCTAAAGGGTCAAGGGGTCATAAAGGGTCGTAGAACACATTAATGTGTCCTAGGACCCCTTAGAAACCCTAAGAATACATCTTAGGGGTTCTAGTACACATTAAGGTGTCTTAAGGGGTCATAGAACACATTAATATGTCTTAGGACACTACAAGACCCCTTACAACCCCTAAAATGTACTCTTTGGCTTCCTAAGGGTTTGGAAGGGGTCATAAGGGGTTGTAGGACACATTAATGGGTCTTAGGACCCCTTAAGACAGCTTACGACCCCTACGATGTACTTTAAGGCTTTCTAAGGGGTCATAAAGGATCGTAGGACACATTAATGTGTCCTAGGACCCCTTAAGACACCTTACGACCCCTTAAGAACCCTAAGAATACATCTTAGGGGTCCTAATACACATTAAGGTGTCTTAAGGGGTCATAAGACACATTAATGTGTCTTAGGATCCCATAAGACCCCTTACGACCCCTAAGATATACTCTTACGCTTCTTAAGGGGTCCTAAGGGGTCGTAAGATGCATTAATGGGTCCTAGGACCCCTTAAGACTCCATAGTAGCCCTTAGGAACCCTAAGAATATGTATTAGGGGTCCTAGTACACATTAAGGGGTCATAGGACACATTACTATGTCTTAGGACCCCTTAAGGCTCCATATGACCCCTAAGATGTATTCTTAGGCTTCCTAAGGGGTCGAGGGGTTGTAGAACGCATTAATATGTCCTAGGACCCCTTAAGACACCTTACGACCTCTTAGGAACCCTAAGAATACATCTTAGGGGTCCTAATACACATAAGGTGTCTTAAGGGACCATGAGCTACATTAATGTGTCTTAGGACACCATAAGACCCCTTACGACCCTTAAGATGTACTCTTAGGCTTCCTAAGGGGTCGGAAGGGGTCATAAAAGATCATAGGACATATTAATGGGTCCTAGGACCCCTTAAGACACCTTACAACTGCTAAGATGTACTCTTAGGCTTCTCAAGGGGTCATAAGGTTGTAGGATGCATTAATGTGTTCTAGGACCCCTTAAGACACCTTACAACTCTTTAAGAACCCTAAGAATAGATCCTAGGGATCCTAGTACATATTAAGGTGTCTTAAGGGGTCACAGGACACATTAATGTGTCTTAGGACCCCATAAGACCCCTTACAACCCCTAAGATGTACTCTTAGACTTATTAAGTGGTCGTAAGAGGCCATAATGGGTCGTAGGACACATTAATGGGTCCTAGGACCCCTTAACACACCTTAGTGCCCCTTAGGAACCCTAAGAATACACATTAGGGGTCCTAATACACATTAAGGTTTCTTAAGGTGTCATAGGACACATTACTTTTGGCATAACTAATGTAGAGATTGTCGAGTATTGCTTGGTACTAGTTTGATGATATGAAGATCGGTTATTGTGTTCTCATTGATGTCAACTTGGTGTTGTATTTTTTGACATTGTTCATGATGTGCTGCTAAGTATGAGTACAGATGATCATGGTTGGAGACTCAGGGATATCTCTATATGAATTATGTATGTGTTACCCAAAATTTCCCATTACATGACAATTTTGGCTACAAGTGGAGAAAATGTGGCTCCCACAAGGGTAGAGCCTAGCTTGTATGTTTCTGTGTTATGCCTGGTCTTAATCTTGTTCCTCTACAATTTTATAAGTCTCTGGTTTGCTCTTGTCTGAGAAATAACCTAAGTGATGATTAAAACCCTAAGCAATTTGAGAAAACCCCTAGTTCTCTAAGACTTGTTATTTTTCCTTGTTACCTTTTTTGAGCAGCTTAAGTAATCCTTTAAGCATGTGCATTTTTCAAATCGTCCTTTAGTCTCTTAGTCACGCAAAGGAGATCGAATATTCCTAGTTGTTCAGCAACTTCACATTCTACCTTAGTCGCATGATCTCAAATGAGAAAAGGATATTCTTCACGGTATTCAAGATTTAGTGGTGATCGTCAGATCATGTTCTAATAGTATGATGGTTGCTAAGTCTCCCAGATTAACTCAAAGTTAACAAAAGGTTCAGAGATCTCGCGACGTAATGTATTTTTCTAACTCTGTAGATGTACCTGAGTTCGTGCCAAGTCTAGTTAAGATCCTTTCAGTCGTGATATCTCAGAAGCTAACCATGGTTAAGCAAAAGGTTAAGAGATTGTGAGACTGCTCAGTCACCAAGTCTCTGAAGCAAACCATGATCAAGGAAATTAAGAAAAGTCATGCTCAGAGTTCTCAATGATCTGATCGATGCCATTGATTGTATTTTGGATCTCACGGTGGTCCCTTAGTCTCAATAAAAAATAGAATATTCTTGTCTTGTTTGGAGATTAAGCACATATCATCGATCTTGGGTCTGATCCTATGGTGGTCGTGCCATCTCATTAAACTCAGAGTTAACCAATAGGTTTAGCGACTTAGCGACACAAAGAATTTATGCACCCAAGGTTAAAGATGAGTCAAGGTTGAGACAGGGATAAAGTTAGAAAATATGGTAATCCTTGAGTAACTCAATTTAAATCCAACGGTCGGCGTTATGGCTTAAAGGAAAGATGCACATGATCTATCATACAAGCCATTAAGCCACAGCGACACATGTCCATGGTGGAGCCGGGTTGGTCAAATAGAGGAAAGTAAAGACCAATCAAGTCCTTTTTGATTGGATGGTTGACTTAAAGGCTTAAAGACAAAGTGATCAAAATATAGCGATTAAGCCATTAAGCCGTGGTGATATGTGACAGATGACATCATGGGTCTCGGGTTGGAAATTAAGATAAATGCACAACAAGTAAGGAAGATCGAATAGTCAACTTAATGCCTTGATGGTAAAGATGAAGTTTTTTAACCTATAAGCCATCACGTCGAGGTGACACATGGCATATCAGATTTTTGTCCTCGCGGGTAACTTAAAGGAGATTGATGATCGTGTTTTAAAGTTAGTAAAGTTTCAAATCTGGTCTGTTGATCAGGCATTCTGCACCACCGATGATTGTTTGAGTTTAAATTCAAATATTTAAATGGTGTTTCTCAGGTTTTCATGACGGTGGTGATGTTTTCAACCTGTAGACTGGGTAGATGGATCAAGGTGATCTATCTGCTCAAATTTATGGTGAAGTGGGATATTTTCAAAGACATATCTGATCGTCTGGGATATTTCTCAAATGCATTAATGGGGAGAATTGACATTCTTAGGGTTCTGAATTGTTTATGCAGATCTATTGTAACCCTAATTCCTAAGAATTGGATTGACTCCTGAGCTTGTGTGCTAGAGGAGCATGTATATAAGTAGTTTTGAGAGCTTTTAGAGCTTAGAGTTTTCCAGCTGGTGTAATATTTTTTGTGGTATCTTCTCTACCCTCAGGTTTTCACCTTGTTGTAATCTTTCATCGATTTCTAGATTTTGGAAGAGCTTTCTGAGACATCTTCTCTGTCCTCAAGCTTTTCCTCCTCTGTAATTCTCTTACTGAATGTAATACAGTGATTTATTGGAGTTCTTGAGTCTTTCTTTCTTTTCGCATCTTTGTGTACTATTATGTCTGATATGATTTTGGTAATCCTGTGGATTTTGTTCATCCCTGGTTACTTTGTCTCATTCCCGTGCCTACTTGCTGGAGTGAATGTTTGCTTGAAGGTCACATTCTGTCTACTTTGTTTGAAAATCTATTGTTTTTGAAATCTTCTCTTTCCTTGAATAGCCTCTTTCCATTCCAGACCTCTCTGTGAAATACTTATGCAAGCCTATTCAGAAAGATTGTGTTCTATTAGATCTGAGAATCTTCATGCTAGTTTACTCACCATGTTATGTTTCATGTTACCTTTGGTGTATCACCTAGTAGGATAATTTGCTTATCAGTTATTTTCCTTTCAAGCATTCCTTCCATCCCATTCCTCTCCAAGTTTATTTTTCCATGTCCAAAGAGAAGATTAGGTGATTATCCAAGAGGAACCAGCCTAGAACCCAAAGGCTTCACTTCAGTTAGCAAAGGTCCCACAACCTAGAAGTGATTCCCATGTTGTACTAGATTATCAAGACTATGAGAGCTTGAATAGGGTGTAAAATCTAGTGCCTAACATTTCTAGCATGCCTGGTGGGACCACAAAAAGAAGTTCATCTTGTAAAGCTATGTTATCTCTGATATGCTTATAACATAATACAGACCTAGAAGTGGTCATTGTCTTGCATATCTAGCAAATCTAGAAGGTCTACTGGTTTCAAAGGATCAAGTGCTGGTATGTTTCAAATCTCTCATATTCAAAATTCCAACAAATCACATGAGTAGACATGTCAAGTCATTATGGAAAGTCAGGTTACTCATCATCATATCATGAGAATAGTGTTCAATGGGCTAGGAAACAACCACATGAAAATCATCCAAAGGCAATTTTAAGTCCAAACTATCATATCATAGTAGGTTGTCAATATCTTCAACATGCCCCTAATCAATATGCCCCTGCACATGCTTATGGCCATGCTCTCCAGTGGGAGGCATCATGGGCACAAAAGAAACAACAAGAGAGTCAAGAGCAGCTAGCTCATCATGCTTACCACCCACCCACCCACCCCTTCTCAGCCTGATTGGAAGTAGACTCAGAATTGTAACCAGTCCTAGGGAAACTATTTTGTGCCTAATTAGCATGATGTTTTTTTCAATCAGCCTCAAAGCTCAAACTTGGTTGGAATGAAGGAGTGTGAGAAGACAAAGAATATGCTGCTTGACTTATCTAAACAGTTGTCTAAAATCAAGGGCCAACAAAACATGGAAGCTCAAAGTTATGAGCAATAATTAGTTTCCAACCAAGTGGTAGAAACTCTAGGTGATGAACAACTAAGGAACCAATGGGAAGAAGAGCTTGATCGACAAATTCCTGCCACAACAACAATGCTGAGATCACAAACTGTTGAAAAAAAGGCTCTTAAATGTAAGGTCCCAAGCTTCAGGCCTTTTGGGTAAGGTGAGTCTCCTAAGCCTCATGAGGTTAGAGTTCCAAGCTGGAGTACTCCCATGTTCCAAGAACCTACACATGGAGAACATATAGAGCGTTCATTTCCAAGACTTAGTGACATCTTTCTAGCACATGGACCTATTATAGAGAAATTGCAGCCTTGTTGTGATGAACAACATCCTGGGGATTATATGGAGATATAGTCAGTTGCAAGGGGAAAACAAATGACAGATAGAGTCTTCAATTTCCCAAGCTTTAGAAAGAGTATGCCCTCTAAGACTACCCCTGAACACTCTCAATTTCACATCCCAAGTTTTAAGGGAAAACATTCTTTCCAAGAACCTATATTGAAGTTACAGTCCACCACTCTACAAGGGTAGTCTATTCAAGAAAATTGTTTATCCCAAGAAACCCCTCAGTTCTCTCAAGATACTGAACTTCTATGGCAACTTTCATGGTCTCTACCTCCTGGTTGTCAAATACCAAGTCTTTTCAAGTGTACTAGTCAAGCATCAGAGCAAGGACTTATGGTGGATGAGCTTTCATATGATGAAGAGGATAGAAAATCAGAGGTGTCAGTGTTGAGTAATGATTGTGACAAGTTGGGACAACAAGGTGAACTAAAAATGGAGATTGATGCTCAACCTGAGCTCTTGGTTGATTTATTTGATGAGGTTCCCCTTTTGTTGATAGAGAGGAAGACATGGCATTACCTATGGCTAAAGGTCAATTAGAATAGAAGGATCACCATCAACAAGGTATTGATAAAGAGGAAGATGCCATGTCCTTGTTGGATGAGCTACATAGTTTTGTTGAGCCAGATGAGAAAGATAGAGTCATGACCACTTCTGCAATTTTGCAGCAGCTGGAGGGAATTGATCCTGAGGATATGCTAATTCATGAGCCTGTAGTTATGGAAGAGATTTTCCAAGGAAAGAACATGGACAAAAGCCTTGAAGAAAATTATTTTTTCAACATCATAGATATTTTTTGTGACAAATTATGTGAGGAATATTTGTCCCCTGGGGGAAAGGTTCAAAGTTATGTGCATGTTGAAAGAGGCCTAGTCTTGGATTGCTCTCTTCCTAAAGATTTTATAAATGAACATGAGTTGGAACCAATTCTAGATCTTCAAGGAATTGATAGTTATGAAGAGTTCTTAGCTTGTTTAACAGAGGATGATGATCCCCTGACCATGGGAGAGGAGTTGACATGCCTATCCATAATGAAGGACAACCATGAAGATTCAAAAGAAGCCATCAAGAAGAGTTTTGTTTTCAGACTTTCAAGAGGCTGCCCCATCAGATACTTGGCCCAGAAGGAGTTTACTGAGACATCCTCATATGATCAATTTGAGGTAAGTAAGTTTGATCCCATTTTTTAGGAGGCAGTTTATTATTTCTTGACATAATTTTTTGTGCCTCATGTCTTACTAGCTATCCTTCTACATCCAATGCAAGATATCCTAATGAGGAAGGGTAGTTATTTCAACATTCCAGTGAATGGTTTTGTTTGCTGTTTTGGTTCATTGTCCCTCCTCCTAGCTTCAATCCTCCTGCTTCCCATAAGTTTTTGTGTGCTAAAATACAGACTCCTATGCCTAATGGAATGTTTCTAGGCCACTGGTTTTCAATGTCTAGCAGGCTGACATCCAGTAGAAATCGCCAAGAATGTTACCCAAAATTTCCCATTACATGACAATTCTGGCTATAAGTGGAGAAAATATGGCTCCCACGAGGGTAGAGCACAGCTTGTATGTTTCTGTGTTCTGCCTGGTCTTAATCTTGTTCCTCTGCAACTTTATAAGTCTTTGGTTTTCTCTTGTCTAAGAAATAACCTAAGTGATAATTAAAACCCTAAGCAATTTGAGAAAACCCCTAGTTCTCTAAGACTTGTTATTTTTCCTTATTACCTTTTCTGAGCAGCTTAAGTGATCCTTTAAGTATGTGCATTTTTCAAATCATCCTTTAGTCTCTTATTCACGCAAAGGAGATCAAATATTCCTAGTTGTTCAGTGACTTCACATTCCGCCTTAGTCACATGATCTCAAATGAGAAAAGGATATTCTTCAAGGTATTCGAGATTTAGCGGTGATCGTTAGATCCTGTTCTGATCGTATGATGGTCTCTAAGTCTCCCAGATTAACTCAAAGTTAACAAAAGGTTTAGAGATCTTGCGACGTAGTGTATTTTTCTAACTCTGTAACTCTGTAGAAGTACCTAAGTTCGTGCCAAGTCCAGTTAAGATCCTTTCAGTTGCGATGTCTCAGAAGATAACCATGGTTAAGAAAAAGGTTAAGAGATTGCGAGAATGCTCAATTGCCAAGTCTCTGAAGCAAACCATGGTCAAGGAAATTAAGTAAAGTCAGGCTCAAAGTTCTCAATGATCTGATCGATGCCATTGATTGTGTTTTGGATCTCGCGGTGGTCACTTAGTCTCAATAAAAAATGGAATATTCTTGTCTCGTTTGGAGATTAAGCGCATATCGTCGATCTTGGGTCCAATCTTATGGTGGTCGTGCAATCTCTTATTAAACTCAGAGTTAACCAAAAGGTTCAAAGACTCAATGACATAAATAATTTCTGCACCCAAGGTTAAAGATGAGTCAAGGCTGAGTTAGGGATAAAGTCAAAAAATAAGGTAATCTCTGAGCAACTCAATTTAAATCCAACGGTCGACGTTATGGCTTAAAGGAAATATGCACATGATCTATCATATAAGCCATTAAGCCATGGTGAAACATGTCCATGGTGGATCCAGGCTGGTCAAATAGAGGAAAGTAAAGACCGATCAAGTCCTTTTTGATCGGACGGTTGGCTTAAAGGCTTAAAAACAAAGTTATCAAAATCTAGCCATTAAGCCATTAAGCCGTGGTGACATGTGGCAGATGACGCCATGGGTCTCAGGTTGGAAAGAAAGATAAAGGCACAACAAGTAAGGAAGATCAAATTGTAGGATTTGAGAAATACAAATCCACAGAATGCCAAGAATACCTACATGCAAATAACCTGTTACAAGAGAGAAGCAGAAGGAGGAAAAAGCAGAACTCAGAAGTTACTCAAAATGTGAGAGAAAAA